>CM040439.1:3439831-3672012 GCA_022702705.1 Papilionanthe hookeriana x Papilionanthe teres | reverse complement strand
GAAGTTTAGATGGTTATAGTTAATTAGGTGCACAATTCTATTATATATACCCAACATATTCCAAGATGGGTTCCTCCCCAACGTGAAAATATGAAAAATAATATAGGAATCAGTCTCCAAAATGATATTGTTATAACAAAACCTCACAGCAAGTTCCAGTGCTAATAAGATTACCCAGCATTAAGCTTTAATAGGACCATCAGCAGAGATAGGAGAAGCAAAATAAAATATGATTTTTCCAAAACAATCCCTAGCAACTTCCCCAACCCCGGCAGCCAGAGTTTTCCAACAACCATCAATGTTAATTTTGACCCATCTAGGAGGGGGTGGGTTCCATTTTATCAGAATTAGGCAATTCTTCTTAGTAGGGGAGGGAATTTCATCCAGAAATCGCACAACCTTGAAGTAATAAGATAGTATATAAGAAAGGGTAAGAGATGGAGATGGAGGAATGAAATTGAACTTAAAGTTATTCCTGGCATTCCAGATGAACCATAGGACCATGAAAGGAAAGGAGGCTAACCTCATTTACATATTAAAAAGACTCCACACTCATAAAAATTCCTTAATAGTAGAAGTTTTAGGCCAGAACATCCCAAAGTATTGCCCCACAGCAGACCAAACAGTTGTTGCATAAGAGCACAAAAAAAAAGAAATAAGAAGATAGTTCCTTAGCATCATGACACAAATAGCATTGAGAGGCTAACCTCAAGCCTTTAAGCTTTAAAATATCATCAGAAGGTAATAAAGAATGCAAAAACCTCCAAGTGAAAAAGGATATAGAAGGACAAAGAAAGCTATTTCAAACCAATTTACCCCATTTCCAATTAGGGAAAGAGTGCATATTATTGTAAAGCATTTAGAAATAGAGGAGGTAGTGGAGCCATAAAGGACAATCCTTTTCGTGCTGAGAAAAAGTGATAGTAGCAATTTGAGCAGCCTTATCACCAACAAGACTGTTAAGTTGAGGTAAATTCCAAGAACCATCTAACCAGCAATCAGAAACCAAGTAATTGTGTTCCTCAATAGGGGTGGGAGCATCTAAATTAACACATCCCCACTGCTCATGCCAAAAGGAGACTTTCCCTTCACCAAGGTCCCAAAAGATGAACTGATTAGCTACTTGCTCTCATTAACAAGGGACTTCCAGAGTTCGAATCCCCAGCCTTCCAGGAGACTAACAAAGGGTGATAAAATTAACCCAAAGAGAATTGCCAGATTTGAGTTTAAACCAAAGCTTACACCTAATTATATCAGCAATGAGATTCAGATTTTTAAAGCCTAAGCCACCAGCAAGGGTAGGGCAACAGACCTTATCCCAGCGGCTCCAAATTTTCCTCCTCCCCCCTCCAATCCAAAGAATACAATTGAAAAGGCGCTCTAGAATGTAATACTCTTCTTAGGATTAAAAAGGGGAAATTTGTGCAAAAAAGATTTAAGTAAGGTTTTTCTATCCTCATTAGAGAGAAAGACATTCCTCCAATCATCTGTTATGGCTTTAATTTTGTTCACAACAGAGTCAAATTATGTCTGCCTTCTTTTTCCTCCAAGGATATTAACCCCAAGATACTGAAAACGCGAAGAAGCAGAGGAACAAGCAATGTAGGAGGTGGCCCATTGTATCACAAAGGTCTTAACATATTTCTCAAAGAGGAGATGACTTTTATTTTTATTCAAAAACATACTAAAGGTATTAGAGAAAGTATCAAGAGTAGCAATAATCTTTTTTATTGCAAATTTAGTAGCCTTTGAGAAAAGAATGGCATCATCAGCATATGTTAAGTGGCTAACCACAACCTTAAATTTGTGCTGATAGTGCAAGTGATGATGATGGTCATTCAAATAATTAAACAATCTTGAGAAATTAATCAAAAGCTATTATAAAGCTAGTGGAAGAAAGAGGATCACCCTTCCTGATACCTCTTTATGCAGAGGAAAATCCATAGGTGTAACCATTAACCAAGACACTGTAATGATTATTCTTCAACCATCTACTGATGAGGTTGCAGAATTGAGGTTAAAAACCTCTAGCATGAAGCATAGCCAAAATGAAATCCCAATTAATTGTATCAAAGTTTTTCGATTATCAAGTTTAAAAATCATATTACCACCCCCTACATTTTCTATCCAGCTCCTCAATAAGCTCTTGAGTAAGTAAGATATTATCAGTAATATCCCTGTCTTGTATAAAGGCAAACTATTGAGGTGAAATAAGAAAAGAGAGGTGAGGTTTAAGCCGTGAGATAAGGAGCTTACTAATAACTTTAAATATAAATGTACTGATGGAAATAGGCCTAAAATTAACCCAGTTGCTTGTATCATTACTTTTAGGAATGAGAACTAGAAGAGCATCATTAAAGTAGTTACCCGGGTCTTCACCTTTGAAAAAGCTTTGAATGGCTAGAGTAACCTCATGCTTAATGATCTCCCAACAATGCACATAAAAAAAGAGATGTAAAGCCATCAGGGCCAGGGGCCTTAGTAGGATTGATTTCCTTAAAGGCTAAGTATATCTTATGCTCAGTAGGAAGCTCCATATGATTCAGTGCAGATGTATAATCTCTCTCCCCATCAAAGAAGTGAGACTCAATGGGCCCAACCTGCATGTGGCAACCAAAAAGATTCTCAAAATAATTAGCACAATCATGGCTAATGGCATCCTGATCTGTAATGATAGACCTAGATGTAGATTTGATATTTAAAATAATATTTATATTCCCTCTGTGTTTAATGGAAGCATGGAAGTAGGTAGTGTTTATGTCATCATGAGCAAAGTAAGTGTCATGAGCTTTTTGTTGTAGAAAATTCTCTTCTTGATTAATAGCTTCATGTAATGTTGCATGGGCCCTACCTACCTCTTCCACCATATTGGGATTAGTTGGCACTTACTTTTTCAAAGAGTCAACTAAAGCTTGTGTCTCCAGAACTCTGGAATAGACATTTCCAAAAGTGTGCTTATTCCAAGTTTTTAAGTTCCTAGCAATCTTTTTATGAAGTTGCCAAAGAATGTACCAGGCACTACCAACTTTGTCGAATTGTCAAGCCTATTGAACAAGTGTCAAAAAGGTGTCATGGTTAGTCCAGACATTAAAAATTTAAATATGTAAAGAGCAGGCTTTGTGTGAAAAGCTAAATTAAGCAAAATGGAATTGTGATCAGAAGTAGAGTGATTCAAATGTAGAACTCCAGAGATAGAGAAGTAATTCAGAAAGAAGTGATTAACAAGGTCTCGATCAAGCCTCTGAAAAAGGCGGCCTCTTCTCCAAGTGTAAGGGACCACAGTGCATCCCAAGTCAGAAAGCCCAACATCTGAGATTTTTTCACAAAAGGTATTATTAAGTTTAACATCACCATTTCCTCTTCCTTTTCTTTCATTAGCTTTCATAATCATATTTAAATCCCCACCCTCCAACCAATTATCAGTAATGGCTTCACCCATTTGTATAAGCTCAAGCTTGAGCTTGATTATTTAATCGAGTTCGAACTCGAGCTTAAGTCTATAAATTTGAATTAACCTGTGTATTATAAAAGAGAAAAAATAATGAATAACATTATTGTCATAATAAAATGATTAAAAAAATTTATAAGATAAATAATATGAAATCACTTAAAATAAAATATAAAATATCAATTTTTTAAACATATTTAATAATTTAAAGATAAAATCTTACTTATGTTAATAGAATTTGAGTATATTTCATATTACTATTTTTTTAAATGAGATGGATCACGACCTAGTGAGAAAAGTCGGGGCTAGTTTGAGCTTGAGTTGTTAGCTCACCGAACTTAGTTCACGAGTCACTCATTGGGTCGATTCACAAGTAGGCATGGGGCGCCTACAATCCTAGCTATGAGCAAACCATGTCAAATACATGTTACTTATCCCTAAATTTATTGGCCTTTATATTATTTACTCATTATTTTATTTAATCTTTATTTTTCTAAATTAAGTATCATGTAGTAAGAAAAAAGGTTTAACAAGAATTAGAAGGCTCAATTCAACCTTTTCCCTCGTTAAAAGGTATGAACTAATAATTACCATCAAAGCCTCAACCGTATGATTTGGCTTCAATTCAAAAAAACTGTTGTTGAGTACACATTTTTAAGATGTTTTTCTTAGTATTATTTTCAACTGTCTTGATTTTTGAAAAAGTAGAATAATGATATATTTATAAATCTATTCTAGGGTAATTTAGAATCTTGTTATAAAGGTTTACAAAAGCCTTATATTTATTAATATTGAAGGAGATTCCAAAATCTGAATTATTTAAAATAAAATTTAGAGAAATTATAACGAAAATATTTTTCACTGAAAATTATAAATGGACTTTGCATACGATAACAAATATTTAGGCACAAAATCCATTATTAATTGCTGAAAGAGTGGGATCCTACTGAAACAAGGATTTAAGTTCTTACACTATCAACCATATCCAGAATTTTTCGGTAGCACGTGAGACTAATTAATTCAAGTGAGAATGAGGAGAAAAACTTTTAAAGTAAAAATGCTACTAATATAGCACAAAAGTGCCATGTATGAAGTGATAGTAAATCGTCTTCTTGAGAAAGATTATAATGAGGTGGTGCTAAAAATATCATGAAAGAGTGGGATTCAAAAAAGCAAAAATTCTATGAATTAAATTTAATAAAGCTCAAGTTTAGGGAATGGATTTCAATTAGAAGTTCTCATTGGGTTAATTTCGATAGAATGATAAGTTATCATAAATATGCAAAATTTAATCAAGGTAGCTATTCCGTCTCTTAAAAGCCCAGAGTTTCTATTTACAACGTTTCTATTGAGGAAAATGGCGAGGCAAACATCAACTTAACAAGACCTTTCAAATCAACCAACTTTTAGTTTACGGTTAAAAACTTCACATATTAGCAACACCAGGATATGTTTTATTACATGGTCAGTCTCTCCAATAACTTTACAATCTATGTAAAAAAGTGATACTTGATAAATATTCCTGCCAAAATTGCCCCTCAAATGCCTTTTTGATTGTCCATTTTCTGCTGCCTCCAAGAAGTCAACTAGGTAAATTATCATTAACAATAAAGAATGCAATGAAAAATACATAAAAATGGAGGCCTAATAAAATCGATGGCTTCTAATGACTTGTATTCTGAAAGAGGAAGATACTGCAGTTCAAAATGAGGGGGTTATAAAGCCCATTTGAGCAGCACAAATCTTACCCAGAATCCACAGGGCAAACATAAATGGTGCATGCATCTTTCCAGGCTTAATCATCCGCATGTTCATACTCCATAGGAGCCAGTAAGAGCAGAGAAAAACTTGTAAAATGGTCGTAACAAAAGAAATCTATGGCAAAAGAGGTGCAAGCTGTACGCTGACTAGATCACCAAGAGCTACACGTACATCCATCTGTAGATCAGTTGCTATGCATTAATTGAAAGCAGACCTATTGATAATCATTAAACTAGGAAAATCATCTTTTCCAATAATATAAGATTAAGTATATATTCACAGATTAGATGATTATGGTAAGTCGATAACGAATTTCATAGCAGGAAAAGACGCAGCAAGAAGGGTTTTATACTTCAAATAACACTTATCCTTCATAAAAAACTTGAGCTCAAAATGTTTTGCGTTTTGGACTTCAAATTGCAGAAGTAAATAGAATTCAAGATATGAAAAAACCATAAAGGAAAATAACATTTAGATTGAACCAATATTGAAGAAACATATTTCTGCTATAGCGGCAAGGTTAAATTCATTATATGCAACCAAGCAATGCCATGTCCATTCTATAGTCACAGGAGTAGACCAATATGTGAGAACTTAAAATTTGCTCCAAGTACTCATGACATGCATGTCCTATTTGTCATATAAAATCGATGCTGTGTTATCTAAATATAGTATGCATAGTTCCAAGTTTTATGACCATTATAATAACCAACCCTCAACTCATCCCAGGCTCACATTCACATATAGAACACAAGAAATAAATAAATATTTTCGTCCTAAATAAACTATAGGCAACTACTACCATTAGAGATCCAATCTTGGCAAAACTATCTGTTTGAGCTTCAAGATGACTGCACAATTATGGAATCATATAGATGCACATTTTGTGGGCTTACTTACCTGATCACAACACACGAGCTTTGTTATCAGAGGATAGAACTCTCTTAGATGCCTTTTGAATATCTGGCTGTCCATGAGAGACATTCCTTTGAGTACCTGGGGGAATAAAAATTCTCTTAGTTAGTTAAACACATCCATGACCTTTTAATAGACGTAGAATGAATATAGCAGTAGGTGGTAAAAGTTGGCATGTATTTTATGAAATCTAGTAGCATGTAGTGCTAACCAAAAGGTGCTGAATATTATTGCAGATATTACAAATGATAGCACAATCAGATCAGCTATCTAAAGCATTGAAAACTCGAGGGATCGCCTTATAGACAGTTATTTCTTCTTTACTCAGCAAATAAACTGCTTTAAAGTAAAGCAACCAGTCTTGTTTAGGGGGAAAAAACCTGTGAAAATAAAGTTAAGAGTAGCAGGAACTATATTTATATATTCAGATTGATGCAGTAGAAGAAGCCAACTACAAGTTCTAAGTATTAGTCCTTGTTCGGATTACATTAGACATTTAGGTTACAATTTAATGTTTATCATGGTCATTCGTAAGTCTTCTAGTAATAGTTATCATGCATGATATTGGCTAAATTTAGTTTGCATCGAATTTAGAAAAATGGGCACAACTTATTGACACAAAAAAACAGCCAACTCTAACTATTAAACTCAAGTGACATGAACTATTGTGCAATTTACAGGCATTCCACTTCTCATTTTTAGAACACGCGGAAACAAATGGAAGTATTAAAAATCCAAAACCATATGATAAGAGAAGATATAAAAGTGAGTCTCGTGATATAAGAAAACCGAAGCACGAAAATTATATGTGCCTTATTTTGGTACGATAAGAAAGCTTCTCTCAAAAAGTTGTTAACAGTTGTACCGAACACCAAAGAATTTGCTTCCAACCAAACACAACAAATTTGCAAGAAATCTAAGATTTACTTTTCAATTCAATGATTTTTACATGCCACAATATTTCAATTTATAATCACAAGTCTCAAAATTGACAATTTTCTTATATTAAAAAAACATCCCAAGCAAATACTTTCTCAAAACTTTTACACGGTTTCGGTAAATCACGATAGTGAAGAGCATAATCCTGTAACAAAATTAGCAATCCCATGATTTCCAACCAGCTACAGTGACGTTGGCGTAATAGGGGAGCCGTGCAAAATATCCGGCGCTTTGTTCGTTTGGACTGAACCGGTCCACCCCTGGGAGGGCCGATCGGCTCTTCCACCATAGTTTGGCACCTCCTTTTCATAGGGGGGTTCCAATCATAGTTATGTAGTGCTTATATATATGTTTCCTTTGCCTTAGATTTTCAGTTTTTATTCTGTTTTCAGTTTTTATTCTGTTTTCTGTCGAGGCAGCAGTTGGTGTCTCCAATCCTCCCTCCTACGGTTGTATCTAAAAGCGAGAAGGTGCTCCAACTGTAACTAATCCTAAAGTAGTGTGTACCTCCTGTTCCCTGCTCCCTTCAACCCTACCACCACAGCTACCATCCCCCCTCCAGCCACAACCCCTTTCGACCCCTTTTCCGGCCACTTTCTTGCTGCCTTCTCTCAGCCAGGTTGGAGTCCAGCCCTCCTGCCTGCTGTCTACAGCACTTCACCTTCCTACTTGCACCCCATGGGCCGGCCCTCCTCCTCCCTGTCAACCCAGCTGCCGGCTACCTTTTAGAGCCTTATTTTTCCGGAAATAATATTATTTGTTTACTGTTGTTTGGGTTAACTCCGATAATCATTTAATATTAGAGCTAACATAATCCTAATCCTATTCAAAGGTTTCTAAGATACACCCACACCCACCCTACCTTCATCCAAAATTTTCTTACCTGCCCAACATCACTCCTACACACCGCCTTCCACCAACCCACACCCCAAATCTAATCATGCCGCCGAGGATGCAATTACCAAAACCTGATCAGAAGCTTACCATGGACAAGATAAAGTGACTTCTCCACCAAGAATTACAACAACTCGATGCCATTGAGGAAGGGACCCATGGAGGGTCACCGTCTATTGTAATAGCGAGATCCAAGATGGAGAGTGTGACGAACATCTGAATCCTCTCCTTAGGGATAAATTCAACGAAGGGGAGGATCGACCGAGGAGTTCTGAGATTCAATATTAGAGGAAGCCGAGAGAGAAAGTACATGCGGGAAGGCACAAAGATGTGAATGTAAAGGTGGACCTACGGGACTTCAAGAGGAGAATGAATCTTGATGATTCCTCTAATGGATGCAGACTGTTGAGAGAATCATTGAATTTATGGAGATTGCCAATGACAAAAGAGTGAAGCTCACCACCATCAAGTTGAAGAAAAATGTCCTTTGTAGTGCGAGAATTTCAAAATGAAAAGAACGAGAGGACAAGACAAAATCACAACTTGGAAGAATATTAAGAAGGCGGTGCAAAAATAATACCTGCTTCCCACACTTCCACCAAGATATGTTCCTGAAGCTTCACTATCTATAACAGTAGGAACTATCAGTGGAGCATACAACAGAATTTATGCAGCTTAAGTTGAAATGTGAACTGATGAAGATAGAGAAGCATACAACTGCTATGTGCCTAGGAGGCTTGAAGCCTACCATCAATAATGTGGTCCAACTACAAACCTAATGAGCACTCAAGGAGATGCAAACTTTAGTACTAAGTTGAAAAGATAACATAACTAGAGCAAATACCTGCCCACATTTAGACAACCCCCTGCAGCTGTAAGCATTAGCAGATACATCCTTGGAGGAGTTGGGAAGACTGAGCAAAGGAACAACAAAGCAGATCGAAGTGGGAAGAAACCTGAGAAGAGTAACACGCCCGATACTATTTCAACCAAGAAGTGTTTCAAATGTCATGAGTATGAACATATCACCTCCAATCGCCTAACAAGTTGAGCTGTATCAAGCTAGGTGTCGTGAAGAAAGTGAGTAATGAAAAGGCAGCTGAAAAACAAGTTGAGTACCAGCTCCAGGGAGAAGGATGATATTGTCGTTGTGAGTGTGTTGTGGGCCAAACCCTAGAATGAGCACTCATGGTTGAACCATAGCGTCATTCGCATTAGGTGTCGTGAGAGAAGTGTGTAGTCTCATTATTGACGAATGGAACTGTGAGAATGTGGTCTCTAAAGTTATGGTGAAAAGTTAGAATTAGCTACGTAGAAGCATTCTCGACCCTATTATCTAATTTGGTTGAACAACAGTAACGATATACGACTAGATCAACAGTGTTTGGTAGAGTTTTCCATTGAAGATTAGCTACAAAATCAGTTGTGATGTGATGTGGTACCCCTGGACGCCTGTCAAATCCTGTTGGAAAGAGCACGATAGTTCGATCATAAGACTCAGCATGATGGACTCAAGAACACTTGTTCACGAAAAAGGTGAAGCACATCGTTCTCTTGCAGAGCAAAGATGCACCTCACAAAGAAGCCTCTGGTTCCCCGCACCACCTTTCTACAGTCAACAAGAGAATCCTCAGTGGCAATGGCCTCAGTCTTCCTAAAAGGAGCTGAGGAAGAGACTGTCGGTTTTCAAAATGTGATGATCGACTGTCTCCTGAAGGGTCTACAACCACTAAGAGATATACAACATGCCATATATCTTATTTCAAGATCAGTGTTGCCAAACAGGCCTGCCTACATATTAAAACCAACTGAGTATGGGAAGTTACAGCAACAGAAGCAAGATCCATTGTAAGGGGATTGGTGAAAGAGAGCATCAGTTCGTGTGTCGTTCCTGCTTTGATTGTGCCTAAGAAAGATGGCACGTGGCGGATGTGCATTGATAGTCCAGCTATCAACAAGATCATCATTAGATACCCATTTCCTATACTATATAGCCTTGATGATCTACTGGATCAGTTGCACGCAGACGTTATCTTTTTCAGGATTGACCTGTGTAGTGGATATAATCAAATCAGGATGAGATTAGGGGATGAATGGAAGGCTTCTTTCAAGACTAGAGATGGATTATACAAGTAGGTTGTCATGCCATTTTAACTGTCCAATGCATCTAGCACCTTCATGAGGCTGATAAATCAAGTGCTTTGGGCTTATATCACGAAGTTCATATTTGTTTGTTTCGATGATATCCTTGTCTACAGCAGTTCAGAAAAAGAGCACTTGCAGCATCTGAGATGAGTTTTTGACATTCTGAGCTCTAAGGAGCTATATGCCCACTTGAAGAATTTTCATGTCATGACAGTTCGATTTGCTTTTTGGGTTACATTGTGTTCGGTGCATGATTCAGATGGACCCTACAAAGATCAAAGCTATCAAGAGTCGGACACCTCCCAAATTCTTTACCGAGCTGAGGCGTTTTTTGGAATTGGCATGTTTTTATTGGAGCTTCATCAAAGCTTCGGCACCATTACAACGCCCCTGACAGAACTTTTGAAAGGAGAGAAGTTTCAGTGGACGAAGGCAACCCATTCTAGCTTTGACACTGAAGGAAAATGTTGCATAGCCCCAGTGTTAAATATATCAAATTTTAGCCAAATGTACGAGGTGGAGTGCGACGCTTCCAATGTGGGGATCAGATAGTATTAAGCCAAAGAGGACATCATGTAGCCTTCTTCGGTGAGAAGTTGATTGAGCCATGGAGAAAGTATTTAACATATGACAAAGTTCCATGCCAATGTGAAAAATCTTCACCACTAAAGTCACTACTTGTTGACGTGCGAGTTCACTTTATTCACTAATCATGAGGCTCTAAGGTTCTTTAACTGTCAAAGCAAGATAGGTAGTTATGCTTCTTGGGTTGAGTTCTTACATCACTCCAATTCATGCTTAAGCACAAGGCAAGAAAAAATCATCGGGTAGCAGATGCCTTGAGCGGATGCCATTTGCTGATCACCTCCATGCAAGCCAAAGTTGTTGGATTCGAGGTGTTGAAGAAGTTGTACGAAATAGATGAGTATTACAGAGAGATATGGAAACAGTGTCAGGAAACATCTACAGGACAGTATCGCAGAGCTAATGGCTATTTATTTCACCAGATTGTGTATTCCAAAATCCTCGTTGAGAGAGTCCATCATCTAGGAGAGTCATGGTAGGGGCCTAGCAGAGCATTGTGAGAGAGACAAGACCCTCGCACTAGTGAAGGAACACTTTTTAGGCCTCGACCGATGAGAGAGGTGGAGGGATGTCTGACAGTGCAGAGTTTGTTACTAGCCAAAATCAGAGGGCGGAATACAAAGCTATACACACTATCACAGGTACTAGAGGCTCCTTGTTTGGAAGCTAGTATAGATTTCATGATGGGTCTACCAACGACGCAGTGGAAAAAAAATTTAGTGATGGTCATGGCTGACTGATTCTCGAATATGGCTCATTTCGTGTCGTACCATCGGACATTGGATGTATCACATGTCACCGACTTATACTTTAGGGGGATTGAGAGGCTGCTTGGGATGCCCAAGTCCATTACATCTGATAGCCAAGATAAGAGGGCGGAATACAAAGCTATACACACTATCACAGGTACTAGAGGCTCCTTGTTTGGACGCTAGTATAGATTTCATGATGGGTCTACTAAGGACGCAGTGGAACAAAAATTTAGTGACGGTCATGGCTTAACCGATTCTCGAATATGGCTCATTTCGTGTCGTACCATCAGACATTGGACGTATCACATGTCACCGACTTATACTTTAGGAGGATTGAGAGGTTGCTTGGGATGCCCAAGACCATCAAATCTGATAGGGACTTCAAGTTCCTATGTCATTTCTGGAGAACCTTGTGGGGAAAGCTTGGTACTAAACTTCAATTCAACTTAGCAGTTCACCTACAAACAAACAGTCAGAAAGAAGAGGTGAACAGAAGCATTGGGAACTGTTGAGGTGCTTTATAAGAAAGAACATCAAACATTAGGACTTGATTCTAGCCCAAGCCGAATTCACCTATAATAGGTTAATGAGTCAGACTACGGGACATAACCCATTTTTAAGATTGTGCATGGGCCCAATCCATTCACTCCACTAGAGCTAGTACGAATTATTCCTACGTCGGAGGTTAGTACAAATGTCGAGGCAATGGTAAAGAGATTCAGAGGCTACACGAGAAGGCTGGGAAAAAGATTACTAGACAGAATCATGAGGGAGATCTATTATGTAGATTGAAGAAAAAGAGATTTCTCATAGGATCGTTAGGAAAACTCAACCCCAGAGCAAACGAGCCTTCAGGATCCTCAAGAAGCTAAATGACAGCGCCTACAAAATCAACTTACTAGAGGATTGCAATATTTTCGTTACCTTCACTGTGATAGACTTGACACCATACTACGATGACTCGGAAGACTCGACGAATGAGGTCAAAGCTCCCCAAACCAACGAGAATGATGCGGGTGTAATAGGGAAGTAGCGGGAAATATCTCATGCTTCGTTCATCTGGATTGAACTTGGTCTAGAATTGAGAGTGTCGATCAGCCCTCCGACCTTGGTTTGGCACCTCCTTTCCATAGGGGGATCTAATTAGAGATTCCAATTACTATTTGCTTATTGTTGTTTGGGTTAATTCCGGTAACATACAACCTTCTAAATCAGAGATTCCTAGCGCAATAAATTGCTTTGAAGGAACAATAGTTTCAAATTGAGGCAACAGTAATAGGGACCCTCTGCAATACAGGAAACCACCAGAGAGCTTGAATGGCCAAAAGTGTTGGCTTTTCAACTGAGAACACTTCCATTTACAGCCAAATTAAAGGTCCAAATCAGAAACGCATAAATAGCCATAACCAAAAATCAAAAGATTGAATCACCTTAAAAACCAGCCCAAAAAGCAATGAACGAAACAGAAAAAAAGCAGAAAACAACAGCAGGTGCAAAACAGAAAGATAGTGGATGAAACAGCCCAAATTAAATAGGGATCTAAAGCAAGGAAACGAAATAACAGAACGTTAGAGAACATAACCAATTCTCATATCTACCATCAATAACATGTAAAAAAAATATAAAAACTATGAAATGAAAATAACTAAAGCAGAAACACTGCTCTGATAATCAAATTCTTCATCTCAACGCAGATGATTTATTTTTTAAATGAATATAAATTTTCAGATTTCCAAGAAATCAGCTCAATTTTGGAAATTTAGGCTTCCACAAACTAAGCATTTGATGCTCGTCATGCAGATTTGGACATAACTAGTCTAAATCCTTCAAGTAATCCATTAATCATCATAAATAGATTTGGTAGTCAATGCAAAAGTTCTCTCTGATACCCACAATAAATAGTGGATACAATCTCATCATTTAAAATGGCTTTAGAAATGGTGAATGCAAATTTACAAGAAGAAAAAGAGAATAATCCAAAGGAATTGGTAACAATTCATGAAATAAAATCAAACTAGATATATTGAAGGCTGACCTAATACCAGCTTCTAGGAATATCCGATTTATAAATTTTATAGAGTCCCATCTTTATATATTTACTTGTTGAGGCACAAATAAGAAATTATTCAGGATTTAAATGTATATTACCTTATCACTTAGTTTGAATTTCACATATATCATATTCATAAAAGAAATAGACTAATATTTATTATAATCAACAATTAATATTCTGCAATTGTTTTAGTGCAAAAATTGTACAATGATTGTGCAAGGCAAATATAGCTAAACTTAATAACAAGCTCCATAATTTAGATGTTCTTATAAATAAAATCTTCTAATTGTTTCAAATAAACTAATACATGTAACCCTATTAATAGATGAATTATAATGCAAACTTCTTCATTGATAATATTAAATCTCATCCAGATGCATGCACCTTAATTAGATATCACTACAGATATCTAAAACTCTCATCAACCTCTCAATTTACCCATCAATTCGTGATTAGTTAGTTGAAAATTTTTAGTCATTTCAATCTTTTTCCGTAGAGTTTCTCAAAAGTAACTCATAACTTTTACATCCCTGTAAGATATAGTGGTCTTAACTCATGTAAGTTATAACCAACTTGATAAATATACATTTATCACATAAAATATGTAAACAATTTTGAGACATTGAGTCATCTAAGAAAATGATAGACTATAATAGTTTGCGGCAATCTTAACAAAAACTCTCAAACTAGCATCATCATTCATCCAAATGCTTACAAGAAAAAATTGAAGGTGTGCAAAGCCCAATGTTTTTTTATTATTATTTTTTTTCAATGTTTTTTTATTTTCAATGATTTTTATTATTATCCGTAATAGGGTTGATGTTGCACCAGTGACGGATAAAATTAGAGAGTCTCTTTAGATGGTTTAGTTACATTAAACGTGGACCACCTGATGATCCGATTCGGAGAGTAGATGTTTTAGATATAACTTATGTTAAGAAAGTCAGAGGTAGACCTAGGAAAACTTGGGCTTATTGCATAAAAAATGATCATAATTTATTAGAATTAAACGAAAATTTGACACTAAAGAGGACGCAATGGAGTAAAGGGATTCATGTAGCCGGCCCCACTTAGTGGGATTAAGGCTTTGTTGTTGTTGTTTTTGTTGTTGTTGTTTTTGTTGTTTTTGTTGTTTTTGTTGTTGTTGTTATATTTTTTTTCAATGTTTTGACAAACTTTGTACATGATGAAATGATTATCATAACATCCCTTCTAAGATTCACTTGGCAAAAGATATTCTCAATCATAGCTATAATTTTACCTCAACCAAACTCGATCGAATGTTCACAATATTGCCAAGATGAAATTGTAAAATAAGAAAAATATTAAAGATGAATCCAATAAAATAATAAAATATTTTTTTAAATAAGAATAACTTATTGAAATTCTAAAAGGTGATATAATCTTACATATTGTTATAAAAATTAATCACCTAACTTCATCATAATTAGCTGGCTTATTTTCAGCTTTAGTATAGTGGTTTAGCACAAATGCATATTACTGAAGAATTTCTTGCGAAATAAATATTTAAGACCGTGATCACATAAACATAAGAAAATTTCATAGTAGTATCAAAGTTATTGTAAAGCATAAAGAATCTATCATAATCAAAATTTTCTACTTAGTCTCATTTAATTTCTCATTAAAATATCAATCAAATCTCTCGTGGTTCTAAACATCATCAATAGCTATGCGTAATGCATCATAAGGAATCTCAAATATCTTTATCATAATCAGCATTTAAGCACAAGGACACTTCCAAGTATCTCATAAATATCATTAAAAACACATTCAACATATTATGTTTATTAAAATTTTCCTTGAGAAAATGTGTAAATAGTGCAATTATAGTACTAAATTCTTAATGAATCTTTAATAATAAATAGCCAAATCATAAAAAACTCTTGATATCATGAAGGTGAGTATGTATTGACCAATTATTAATTTCCTTAACATAGTTAATATAAATAAATAATCTATCACTACAAACAACAAATCCCTAGAATATAATAAATGAAAAATAAAAAATGCAGTGAAGCTTATTACTTGGGCCATTCCATTTACTCAGAAAATAACAAAATATATAAGAAACTATTCAGCGAGCAAGATCGAAATGAAGCATAGTAAAATTGGTTCGAGACAGATGCTTAAAACTGACTACCACAAGCCAAAGCCGGGATAGAATTGGGATGAGACTGCTATGGAATCTATTATTAATTGACCAAGATCAAAATAAAATCATGATGCTATAAGGGTTATCATTAGCAATTATATTTGCACATTTTTGCCTATCAAACAAATGGATACATTTTAAAAAGTGTCAAAATTTTAAGAAAATAAATTTATGTAATACCATGAAACACCAAAATCAATACTTTCATATCAGGACTAGAAATATATATCCATATTATGAAAAAATGCCCAAGAAGCTTTGGGAACCAAACAAACAGTCAACATTACATTCCACCCTCCAACCAATTACCAGCAAGAATCAGGTCTTAAAAGATTTACTCAGATTATGTAACATTGATTTTGGCGGAGCCTTGGAACTCCATTCATACAATTTGCTTACAATCATAGGTTTTAAACAAATATTGGTACGGCATCGCCAGAAGCACTCCTTAGAAGGAAATGTAGAACCCTCATGTTCAGTAGAAATAAGAGCGAACATTAACGGGTGTAAATTTAGTAGATGAATTTACTGAAAAGAATCAGTTGATTCAAAATGGATTAAAGGGTTTTTAAGATGGAATAAAAAGTATCATGGTTATAAGTATCGACCAAGGAGATTTGATGTGGTATGCTTTGTATTCCTCAAGATTAGTCTAATGAAAGGTGCCAAATATTTTGATAAAACTTGAAAATGAAGCCCATGATATGCTGGTCTTTATGAAATTACAAAGAGAATTAAACAATATAAGTATAGAGTGTACAATGTGTTTCACATCTTTATAATAGCTAAAAAGAATAAAAAAAAGTTAATTCAGATTTTATAGATCTTCAGTCTGATCTTACATACGTAAAAAATCATACTGGTCATTAGGCCATGATGGGAAGCATCCTAGAAACCAAGAGATTTCTTTGGTACAATTTTTGTGAAAGAATCATGGAAAACGAGATACAAAGTAGGAATAAACAATGAGGGAATCTCATCCACAACTCTAAAATTGAGGTATGAATTTTATAATTACATCTTAAAATGAGGAAATAATATTTTTTACGGGAAAATTGTAACAATAGTTGACAACAATGTTAAGAAATATTTAAATAGGTGTCGATGTTTTGCCATGAGCAGTACTAAATAACAAAATTTAAGCTCTCTATTAAAGAGAGATAGAGACAGAGATGGGATGCAAGAACAACGAGAAAATATAGAGGGAACACAAACAAGATACAAAGTGAGGCAAGAGATGAAGAAGATGGCTCAAGCATACCAACAACCAATAAAAAGAGTGAGAGTGAGTGAGTGTGTGTGTGTGTGTGTGTGTGTGTGTGTGTGAGAGAGAGAGAGAGAGAGAGAGAGAGAAAGAAAACAAGGCTGAGCAGACACACTAAGCCGAACATGAGCAACAAGTCAGACGAGAGCGAGAATATGTGCGAGAGCTTTGAAGAAGTAGAACTTTAGGCCCATTATCATGTAAAAATTGAAATTTTCTTTTATATCTAAACCATAAGTAAATTTATGTCAAAATATCAATTCAAATTTTTTTTATTAAACAATGATAAGGATTAGAATATTGAAAGAATTTAAGGGTATGATAGCTTCATGCATGAAAGGAAATCGAAAACCTACAATTTGCTTTAGGAAAAATAAAGCTAATATGTAAACAATATGGCTAATCGTGCTTCTTGTGTACTCCCATTTATAACATTATGGTTTATTTGGATGGCTCGTGATTCGATTAAACATGAACATGGGGATGTTAAAGAGGAAAGGGAGGTTGCAAATGTGTTAGCATACATACACAAAGTTAGCACATATGGAAACGTGGACTTTACTAGTTTTGCTGGCACTAATATGTTATTTGGCAAAGATAAGGTTGAAGTGGTAGGTGCAACAAAATTAAGGTACAACAGGTTATCTGGAGGAAACCTTGCTTCCCTTGGATCAAAGTTAAACCGATGGCAATTAGCTCAAGGATAAAGCAGGAATTCGAGCTGTGTGTAACTGTATTTATTTCTTTCTATCCCCGTGTTTTGCAAAGAGTGAGCTGGAATCTGAGGTGTTGGCAGTGCTGCTAGCAGTAAAGGTATTTGTTAGGCTTAAAATCTACTTTTTACATGTTGAATTGGATTGCTTGGAGATGTTTAATATTTTTAAAGGAACTAATCTCCTATTTGGTACATTTTTTTACATGTTAATCGTCTTTTTAAATTGGTGGGTCAAATTCAAGTTATATGGAGCTATACTTCCAGGGAAGGAAACAATGCGGCTAATCGGAGCTAAAAAGGATACTTTCTCGAAAAATGTGAAGATTGGGGTTGGCACTTTCTCCTATGCTCAAGGCTCTGTTACATGGAGATTCGCTCAACATTCCTTACTAAAGTTGGATCATTCTTCTAAAGTTGGATTTAGAAGATATCAAGTTATACTTAATTTTGGAGTTTTTTGTTTGGTCTTTTGTATGGGTATACTTTTTTGAAGGTCATCTTTTTGTGTGGGTATAATTGTATATTTTTTAGCTTCCTTTTTAGGTGAGTTGTACATTGGGGAGAGGAGCCTTAGGAGTGAGTATCAATGTAGTTTTTTGCTTTAACTAGAGAGTTTCACTCTCCTTTCTTGTAACCCTTTTACCTGGATGGAATAAAATTATCTACGGGTTTCTCTAAATAAAAAAATAAACAAATATATATATATATATCTGTGTGTGTGTGTGTGTGTGTGTATGTGTGTGTGAAAGCTTGGATAGTCAGTGAAGTTTAAGGCCCAACGTATACTCCAAAAAATAATATAAAAGAAAATAAATCCAAACTCTAGAAAAGGAATATGGAGATAGAGTGCAAGAATAACAAAAAAATATAGAAGGAACGCAAACTAGTTACAGAGTGAGGCAAGAGATGAAGAGGATGACTCAAGCATACCAACAAGTAATCAAGAGAGTAAGAGAGAGAGACAGCAAGAAAATAAGGCCGAGCAGGCACCTGGGCAGACACACTAAGCCATACATGAGCAACAAGTCAGATGAGAGCGAGAATATGTACGAGGGCTTTGAAGAGGTAGAACTTTGGTACATTATCAAATAAAATTGAAATTTTATCTTTTATCTAAACCCTAAGTAAATTTAGGCCAAAATATCAATTCAAATTTTTTTTTTAAAACAAAGATAAGGGTTAGAATATATTGAAAGAGTTCATGGATATTATAGCTTGATGCATGAAAGGAAATTTGAAACCAACAATTCGCTTTAGGAAAAATAAACTAAAAAGTAAACAAATATATATATATATCTATATATCTATATATATATATATATATATATGAAAATTATTAAACTAAATTTTATTTTATTTAAAAATATGTATTTCAAGTTATGCATATGCTTCTTATACAAAATACCATGGCTCAAAGCTTGGATGGTCAACAAAGTTTAAGGCTCAACCTGTACTCCAAAAATAATATAAAATAAAATAACTCAAAACTCTAGCAAAGGAATATGACCAATTGCTTACACTCTAGAACTAGGAAGTACAAATTTTGATGCTTCAAAGTAAATGGGGAAACAAAACCCATGAAATAAGAACATAAGGTTCTTATGTATGAACCTTAAAAAAGAAAAAAGAGATTGATTGGGAAATTTTGGAATTTTTTTTACTTGAAACGTAAATTAACGGATGATAGATCAATCCAAGAATTAATTGAAAATCCCTATCCAATAAGAAAAAACATAAATCCTATTCAATAAGAAAAAACATGAATGATTACAAGGGTACTAACAATAGTGTATACCATGAAACCATAAGAAGATGCAATTGCACGAGAAGAAGAGAAGTAAAATTAAAGTTCTCACTATAACTGAATTGTTTACCTTGACTACAATAGGAGCTCGTAAGTCAAGCACCCGATGTACATCAGCATTAGAACTCTCTATTGTACCTGGCTGGAGATCAGAAGCTTCTTTTAGAATCTGTCCACAGAATGATACTAATTTCTCCTCTGCAATCAATTTGAGCTTCAATTCTGGGTTTTTGATTTCAGTATCGCTTCTTTCACTCCTTGACTCAATCTCATGGAAAGAACCATTAGTTTTTGCTAGTTCATCATTATCATAGCTGCTTCTTGAAGTTGATTTCCGCAAGATATCTAAATATACAGAAGTTCCTGTGATTTCCTGGCGGAGAAGATTCAAAGGTGGTCTGCAAAGCGGATAAGCTTAGGGGATTATAATCTTAAAAGTAGGGTAAGATTCAGTCTCTTTTACGTACCTTTCTGGAGGTATATGCTGCATTCGCATCCTGAGATTTGAGGGAGAATTATATGAAGCAGCAAACTCTAAAACTGACAGTAAAATATCCATTATTGCAATCTTCTGTGGAGCTTTTAACCTGCCCCAATATCTCATCTGCCAGGTTTCTATGGTGTCAAATATGACGGCCTAAAAAGAAGTACAATTGGGATGGAAAACACTTACCTGAATGTTATTAAGAACACCTAAAAGTAGCAGTTGAGTTACACATTTGCTCCTCACTGCCTCCATAAGTAGGTTCTCATCATCACCCTTATCGTCAATAGGCTCAACAGTATCATGAGTCTACACATATTCAGAATAATATAATGAAAATAATATGGATATTATCCCACCAAAGGATGAAAGAATAATGACTCAGGCTTCATCATTCTTAAACAGAACTCATTGGATTAACCAAAAATAGCATAAAATTGGTAAAGGTGGGATAATAATGACTCAGGCTTCATCATTCTTAAACAGAACTCATTGGATTAACCAAAAATAGCATAGAATTGGTAGAGGTGGGATAATGGATGCTCGAAATGATTCACATTAATGCCAAAATGCATCAACTAAAACTCCAATGTAGAATTCAAAAATATCAAAGAATAAGTCATGTCGGTGTACATCAACCTATACCAAAATCTAAATTGGAAGCTTGATGCACCAGTATTTTCATCCTAAATATAGATTGGAAGCTCCTGCAATGGTAAACCTTTCTTAATTAAAAGAAAATATGAAAAAAAAAAAGAAGAAGATTGGATCCGAAAGCAAATTAATTTCTTCATCTTGGGAAAATGCATTACAATTTTTATTGAAATTCAATTTTTCAGTTATTTGCTAAATTTAGTAGCCCTATGGTTTATCCATTTCAAGCGAGACCTTAGACAATTGGTCTCCAAATTTATATGAACAAAAAATAGGAGAAACAACTTCAATGTCCTACATTACTAAAACTTGACTTGGCCTGTAAAGAAAATACATCCAGTCTCTCTAATACCATCAACTCCAGATAACGAAGGATCGTAAAATGAGCATGCCCACACAAAACCAGCACATAATACACATCGAAAGAACTAAAACATAACATATAAAGCCAAGTGAATTTATTTAGGGTTACTCTGTTTTTCTCCATGAGAACCTATCTTTGAAATTTGTGGAAGTATAAAAAAATGGAAAATGAGCTGTAAAAATCATCCAAAAATATGTACGGCGCGCTCATTGTGACTAGGAAAAGACAAGCAACCAATCATATCTCGCACTCTTAAATATTTTGAGAGTGCTATTCCCAAAGTCTAGCAGTTCTTCCTGCCTATATGAAAGCTTGTAAGCCCTACCTATAACATATCACGTGTTCTCTGCTATTGTTATTCCAGGGCATTTGGAGCTTTCAAAAAATGAAAAAAATGAAAAAAAGCCCCAAAAAAGGACTGTTCATATACTTTAACTCATGGATATATAATGCCCCAAAAAAGTACTGCAAAATTTGTGCATGAATATATAATGCATTTAACTCATGGATATAGAAATATATTTTACCTTAGCAGGTGATGATGGCTCATCTGCAACTGCAATCCTTGACTTTGATGTGAGATTTCTCAGGAAAAGGTTATCCATCACATTTCCGACAATCTTTTGACCAAATGTTTGACTCCGTTGAAAACCCGCTTCAACAGGTTTTGTTGCATTCCCTACTGGCGATGACAACCACAGACAAGCCACAAGCATTTTTTTAGATTCACAATATTTTGAAAGTGTTCAATGTCTGTCATCCTTTTCATGTACTGAGGTTCAAAGATACCTCCCTAGCAATAGAAAATGGAAATAATGCCATTAGCAAAAAAATTATTTACAAGATGCAATAACATACCTTTAGATTCCTCCTCTGAAATGGCTAGGAATTTCACATCTTGATCATGTTGCAAGTTTGCTGTGCTAGGATTGCTCTCCAAAGATTCAACCTCAGACCTTAAAGATGTCAAATGTAATGCTGTTGCACCATCGTTACCACCATAATTAGCATCCTTGAAGGAAGTTTCATGTTGGCTAACATATAAGCCATCATTTAGCAATTTTTGACTCCTCAAGTTCTCAAATCCTAAGGAATTGAGAAGCTCAACGGGTTGAGTTGTGTAAGAGGCATCTCTGCTTGATCAAACTATGTTAGCACAGATTGCAAAAATTCAAAAAGAAAACAACTGTGATCTCACATGCTATCAAATTATACCTTATATTTTTCAGTAAAGTATCCCAGTCATTATCACTGAATTGGTGGCCACCTACCTCAACAAGATGCACTAAAGCACCAAGAGAAATAGAAACAACAGTTTGGTCTGTCTTCTTTGCACAGTCAACAAGTAAACTTAACAGTGGCGGAAGCATGAAACATACCTCCTGCAAAATATCATAAAAAAAAACATACTTCCATCAAATTCTATTGAAAGATAACACAGGAAATGAGTTGATTTGGCCATGACAATGGTTAGATTAGCATCTTCCTTGGGAATACACATTATCACTTCTGAAACAAAGGTGGAATAACAATCAAGAAATGTGTATCCATTGCATGAATGCAGTTATCCATACATGTCAAATAGAATCATAGGAGGGTGACTTCCACTTTCCTGTCCTCACAACTATGTTTATTCAATAAAAAACTCTAATGCCCATACAGATTCACGCTTTTTCCACTTGTTTCTTGGAATACCATCGTTTATTATACTAGATTAACTTGGTAAAATTGTTCCTTCATGCCTAAAAAATATTATTATATACTGCATTTAACTGGCTGACACAACTATTTTGAAACTTTTTTTTCTCTTAAGAACCGTGTAAATCAAAGATACCTACAATGGTCATAGCTTCTCTATAAATCTTGTGAAAATATAGTCTTCATAATACACCCTTAATCTCATGGATAAACATTAAAACATATCCAAAAAATAGCACCTGGTTTACCAAAATTCATGTAAATATATTACCGCATAAATTTAGATAATATAAAGTTTAATACTATACATGTAAAATATTTCCATCTTTACAAACACCATCTGCAATGAGAGTTGGGCTGAAAGATGAACAAACAATACTAAATGGTGAGATTTTGCGAGAACATTTTGAATTTGTCCCTAAAAACACATTATATTTCCTTTCGCTTTAAGCATTATCAGCTTTTGAGAAATGAATTCAACAATGCTACAGGACGTGAAATAGCTGTGCCATCTCTCCACAATAAAGGTATGGAACCAACACCTGCTAGTTGACTAACATTGGGAGGTCCTTCGGAGCATTTTTTGGGTGCTTTTATCAGCACCCTGTAACACATAACAAGGTCTATCTAGACGTCATTAAAATCTTCTGTACTTTTGTGTCATGTATTTGATGAGTTCTTATGATAAATGTGTGCAT
This sequence comes from Papilionanthe hookeriana x Papilionanthe teres, assembly GCA_022702705.1. Classification (NCBI taxonomy): domain Eukaryota; kingdom Viridiplantae; phylum Streptophyta; class Magnoliopsida; order Asparagales; family Orchidaceae; genus Papilionanthe; species Papilionanthe hookeriana x Papilionanthe teres. The sequence goes on along the minus strand of CM040439.1, from coordinate 3,648,666 downwards.
CTTCGCTTGTGACTTGAATCCGTTATGTAGGTTATATTTTTTGAGGACAAAATGAACAAACAAATAAAATTGATTTATTTTGTTAAAATTAAATCTTATTGATATACCCATTCACAGCACGGAGCAAGCTGCTATTATATATTTCAATTTAACAAACTTTACAAATTCATGTATACTTCACAATGCAAAAGCAAACATAGAAAAATACAACAAATATGCATTTGTGGGCAATGGTTTCCATTCCATCTAAAATATATTGAAGAAAGATATTTTGTACCTTGTAGAAAGTATTAAAGAGGTTGCACAGCAACTGAAGTGAATGGATGCTAGTTTCACGGAGCCATCCATCCCCGGAGGAAATGAAACCATCCTTTCCAGCATATCGGACATGATCAAAAATTGGAAAGAGGACACGATCAAAAATACTCTCCCAAAAAGCAGAAGAGAACTTATGGCCTCGCTCATTCAGCAAATCAAAAAGCACTTCGAGTGCACAATTCCTGACTTCTGATCTAGAGTCTAAAGTTAAATCAGAAAGTCCAGCCAACATTGGAAACCAGTAATGCTCTGTGACTTCAAAGTTTGTCTCTGGGTCAACATCCACAGGTTTAAGGGCTCCACCTGGAATAAGACCCTAGAAAGAAATCACACCACTTCAGATTTCTAGGTCCACTTACAAAACAAAAGTAAATTGAATCACGAGCCAAGAAAAAGCAAAGATAGAGCTTCCTTCTGCCCTATCTAAGATAGGCTTAGAATAAAAGGATTTTAAAAAAATGGATGCCTAGGAAACGAAAGTTTTAAAGCAATCAACAAAAAACAAAAAAGTTAGCAGCATTAATTCATCCCAATCAGTCGATGCAATCAATTTAAAGCAATTTAAGGGAAGAAATAAATAAAGCTAACACAAAAACAAAATCTGGTATATGTATAGGTCAAATAATAATTTTATAGGATTTCTTAGTCATTTTTTTTAGAACGAGTAACACTCATATAAAAGGATTCCAGTGAAGATTTATAAAGCCCATAATTTGATTGCCAAAACCAAGCTTTCTATCAAGTTGCAAATGTAAAGCTTGGAACTATAAAATTTTAAATTAGGTATACAGGCAATTAACTAAAATCTAAAATTAACTGCATCTGATAGAAAGAGCATGACCATGGAAGTAGTAGAATTCATGGCACCACATCACTACATTGATCCCAACACGGTCTCAAGTACTGTTCTGCTACAGCATGCAGATACAGCATACGCCAAGGAAAGAATCATACAGCTTTAAGATTTAAAAAGACTAGATAGATATAACAGTATTTTATGTGAAAAAAAAGAGACAAATATAAATTTATGAATACATAGTTTTGCAACTGCGAACGACTCTACAGATACACAGAATGATTTAATATCTAAACTACATGCACCTTAGTCCATGTTCCTTGAATGGTGCATATAAAAATATAACAATGCAAGTATTCGATCATGATATACCTGTTTAAACACCTTAGCAGAATATTTGCATGCATATATAACTGTATCAACTTATTACCTTTTATTCCTCGCTATGTTTCGGTAACATAGACACAATAAAATTCCAACGAGAGTGATAAAGATTCTGTAAAGAAGAGAAATGGTGCTGTGGCAGCTGCTGGCCAAAGTAGTTATCTTTATCATTGTTTTAAGAACAAAAGAAACGAAAGTGACATGTGGGATTTTCTGTTAACATCTTAATACCCGCTTTGTATGTAGGGTTTGTGTATGTGGTGACATACGGGTTTTCCATTTGTGCTTATCTTGATACCTGCTCCAAGTGGATTTGTTATTCGACTATTTTAATGTGTAGTCTTCCAGGATGGATATGCATTTGTGACTTTTAAATGCTACAAACACAGTTTTAGTAGTCCTGGAAGGTGTTTAAGGATCGGATTTAGTAAGGATATGGTTCTGGAATTACAAGGGAGAGAGAATATGTGAAGATGGAATTTTTAAGGGGCTAGGAGAAGTTCGGTAACCATCCACGCTGAAAACAACGGTCTCAGCGAGGAATGGCTACCAAGGGAGACCCCACCACCTATTTCTGAACAAGTTAGAGGCACATGACTTGCAAATGAAAGATGATAAAATACTAGGTAGGGCAAAAAAATCAGAGAACAAAATCCCAAATGCATAAATCAAAGTAAAATGTATCCAAAACATTTTCTAAAAATAGTACTTAAACTAAGACAACACATAACCCTAATGCAATTCAAAATTAGTAAGGGACAGGCAGCACATAATCTCATAATGGGACAACTCGGACGGAATTGCCGCCCTAATTGCTGCTTAAGTGGGGAAAAATTACACTTGTGTTGCTCTTTCCAAGTAGGAGAGTTTTCTTCTTCTCCTCTGGAGACTTCCGAGGCCTTGTAATATGATAACATGCCAGAAACTTTAAAAGTAACAAAAATATTATAGTCCCCTGACAAATCAATCTTATAAACATTTTTATTAGTCATTTGGACAATTTTGAATGATTAATCTGCCCTAAGCTTGGGGTTTCAAAAAAAAAAACAGAAAATCACTCATTCTTTAGCCAAATCCAAACCAAATCACCCTCCTTAAAGAACATAACCTTCCTAGATTTATTAGCTTGCTTTTGATACCTGATATTCTGCTTGAAAATTTCCTTTCACATTTGCTCATATGAAATATAAATTTCTATGAATCCAACCTCTACATCAGCACTAAACTCAATAGTTGGAAGTAACGACACTAACTCTAATAGCATAAGAGAATTTTGCTCGTACACAATCTCAACGGGACTGTCTCCAGTGGACTGAATAGTAGAATGATTTTAGGCAAATTCAACTTGAAAAAGCACCAAATTCTATGGTTTGATATCTTTTTTTCACAGAACACAAGAGGGGATTTCACAAACTACGATTTAACACCTCAGTCTGCCCATCTATTTATTGGCGTGTTGTTGTTGTTGAACTGAACTAAAAACGTACAACTGTAATAGCTCTTAACTGAAATGACTAACATGTCAACTACTTTAAACACAATATTTTCCACAAATCATTGTCTGAAAAATTAAAAAAAAAAACAAACAAATTGAATAAAAACTGAAAATAATAAAGCCAACAAATAACAAAGACTCATTTCTCAATCGAGACATGTAAATATTCGACACGCAGCTCGAGTCGCAGCCTCATCAATATCTGACTGCAAGTCGGGTCCTCGAGCAGTTTAACACATTTTAAAGAAAAGATCGATCAGCCACAATTTCTGTAAGTGCATCTAAAGCTACCAAAAATTTTTTGATGGTGGTGTCAGATGTAGCAGCAGGTGGTAGAACTGCAAATACTTCTATCACTCTATCTATTAAGCTTTTCACGAAAACATTTTTAATCGTCCTTTTCTCCAGCCTGGGCCTCTTTGACTGGCACATGGACTCAAGCTTCCTTGGGTTTATGCTAGGCCCTTCACCAGAACCTGTAATTTGCTCGGGTGGCAAGTCATCTAGGATGCTTGCAAAAACCTGCTCACTTGGATTGAACGCATGTTGACCCATCGCGACAATCCCCTAAACATTAAATCCAATTTATCTTCTGAGTCTGGGTCAATTCCGCACACCTTAAATTTTTTTGCAGCGGGTACTGCCTGCAATTTATTTATTTATTTATTTATTTATTTATTTATTTTTATTTTTTTGGGTGGGGGGTGTGGTGGGCTCATATTAGTTAAAACAAACAAAAAGTGATAATAAGCCAAAGTAAAGTATAATTATTACATTTAACTTCCCAGTCCACCATTTCACTGGAGCATTAATGGTTCGCTTAATGGGATCCCAACCTAACCTAGTGGATCCCCATTTCAGCACCTTCCATAACTTTCACTCCTTCACTTGATCTCACTTGTTCTTGAATTTGAGTCTGTCATACTCCCTTCCTGTTAATTCTTTGAAAGTCTTTGAAATATTTTACCAACCTTCCTTGTTAAAGTGCGTGGTAGGCCTATTTCTGAGCTCAATTTCTTTAATAAAAAGACTACAAAAAATGTTTGTTACTTCCATATCCCACATTGCTGACGAACCCCTTTCATTCATCTTAGTCATGTTGAAACTAAATAAAGAATTTATAGTTAAACAAGTTAACATATAACAAACTCATCTTGTTAAATCATTATAAAATGAGAACGAAATAATTCAAATTAAAAACCAATAATCAGAAAAGAGAGGATAACAAGAAGGGCTCCATCATTAAACAAGGAAAAAAACATCTGAAATCATTATAAGGGAGATCTCCATCCATAAAAAATCCTTCAAACTACAGTATAATCCAAAAAAAAAAATGCTACCATCTATCATTAAAATAATTGAGAAGATTTATAATACAAATCATAAAGTTAAAAATAGAAGAGCTTGTTAATTTGGAAGCCCAATTTTCAGTTAGAAGTTCAATAAGAAGAAAAGCATCTATTTCACTGACAGTATTTTCCACCTAAAAACATTTATAAGCACAACCCACAAATACAATTAGAGGTGCCCCATGATACAAAAAAAATCTAATGGACCTCACATCAGTGAAAATAACATCATGTTGAGCTGGCTTTATATTTGAAAAATAAGCTTCAACAACTCAAACTTTCACAAATCAGTAACAACCAACATTTCCAACAGGCAATCAACAACCAACAATTCCAACAAGCAAGCCAAAACCATTTTTTTTCAACCGAGCCAGAATTATAGCAAAAAATTCCAACAGTAAGGAAAAAAATTACAACAACTCAAACTTTCCCAAATCGGCAACAACCTGCGCCTCCAACCGGAAATCAACAACCAACATTTCCAACAAGCCAGCCAAAATCAACAATTCCAACCAAACCACAATTAACACGAAAATTCCAACAAAAGGGCGAAAAAATTCCAACACGGTGGCGATTGAATTCCAAAACAGTAATGAATCCATCAAAGAGCGTTATATAACATAGATTCAACAAAAAACATTAACTTACAGAGAGTAACCGGAGCACCAAGTGAAGGAGAGAGAAGGCCAGGCGAGTGAGGTCCGAGTGAGAGAGAACGATAACTTACAAAATAACCAGAGCACAGACGGAGAAGCGATAGGAGAATGGCAGACGAAAGAGGCGCGAGTATGGGAATTCGATCGCAGAGCTAGGGCAAGGAGGTGAGATCGGGGAAGGGATCGAAGGGTTTAGCCGTAATAAACTCCGAAGGAACGCAGGCCCCGAGGTAGATGCTGCGGCCGCGATACTTTAATAAATCTCGTCGTGCGTTGGTGGATTGTTGAGCCAACGCACAAAGCAAGCAGACGTCCGGCATTTTCAAAACACTGAACGCACAAATAAGCTGCCCCAAACGTCCCCTTAGTTATACAAGAAATCATCTGCTTATACAAATGTGAGGCCTGAGTTTTCTTTACTTCGATAATTTCATCCTCTGCCTATTTCTTCTATGGATTCATCATTGACAAGGTTAGCACTGTTAATTTTGGTCAAAACAAATCTGTTGCTCGCACATTTTTATGTTTTCCAATTCATGCCACAATCATTTTATTTTTAATTGAGCTTTAACTAGCAATTTTTGCATAAAATCACACTAATGAACCATATTAGCAAACATTAAGAAAAACTGTAATCATCCTACATCAATAGGATTGCTTAACAATTAACATATTATTGCCCCCTAGGTTAAGTTTCTATAGAATAACAGTAAGAATTGCTACAAAATAAGAAAACTTGGAATAAAAGAATCATAAAAATGGTTTTTATGCAGCTGATACTTGATAGATATCTCAATGGAAAAAAGAGAAGAAACATGAATAAATAGAGTCAGCAACCATAGTATGCTAAAATATGCTTGTCACCACCAAAGAGATTAGATACATGAAAATAAGACTGTGCAACTGTAGGACAGGCAGTAGAAAGCAAAGAAAGCTAAACTGGGGACAAGTGAAATAAGAACGATCTAGAAAAAGACATAGTACCACTACCTTCGTTAGAGGGCAAGCAAAAGAACTTTGCAAAAAGAAATAAAATGTAATTTTCAAAAAGAACATCATTAATCTATGGAAAAAATGCATTATAACAACCCTGGTTGTTCTATTTGTTTCCTATGAGGGCAATAAACCTATACCCTATGCAAAGTTTCCTGAAACTTCCCATAACTGGGATAGGTGACATTCTGGGATCTGCAATATGCAAGGGAGAAGAATCTGAAAAATGCTGCACATACGTTGTCAGGGCTTCTAGCTAATTTGACAGTTCATCCACATCATGAAGCAAAGTTTCACAGTGGTCACTCACACCTAGAGTGACCACCAAAGTACAACAAAATATTAACTAAGTTAAGGTTCTAGCATAACCGTACCGATAACATCATGTGCAAATGAAATATATATATATATATATATATATATATATATATATATATATATATATATATATATATATATATATATCAGCACAGGTAATCTTAAAATCAAATGCAAATACTGCGAAAAAAGGTTATAACGATTGTAACAATTCATACAGGATAATATATTTTAATTAAACAAGCTTTAAAGTTGGCATGCTCCCGTAAATGCATTTAAAGAAGATTTTATCCATATGCTATTGTAGCAGTAAATAGGTGATCTTAAACTTGTGTCCAATTCAACACGTTTAATCCTAAAAGAAAGTTAAGGAATTATTTTCATGTTAGCCAACCCATATTCTCCTTCTATTTGGACACAACCCATCAAGTCTAAAAGGAACATAATTGACCAAAAGAAAGAATATAAACAATACATTAATTGAACTAGACTATAGCAGAGAAAGACAAACAGGAAGGAAAACTCAAAAAAAGAACTCAAATGTTATCTATCGAGTAAATGAACCTATAGTTTACAATAACACATAAATGAATCATTGTTCAAAACCTCTGCCAGACGATCTTCACAAATACGAAGGAGAGCAATGGCCTTTAGACTTATCCGGGAAGACTTTTTATTGTTAGCAAATCTTATGAGACAATTAACACAATCCATAAAGCAATCGCCAACCACTTGATCAAAATGCTCCAGAATAACTGCAACAAATACAGTGTTATCTTCCTAAAATGTAGAGGATCGGGAAATAGAGAGAATCGACAGCTGAATCAGCAAGAAATCTATAGTCTCAAAACTTCAGAGGATGAAACTCAACACCTACCCTGTTCAACATTCTCAAATGCTTTTTCAACTATGGATTCCAGTTCATCATCAGCAGCTGCAGTGAAGATCATAAACACACTCCGCCAACCAGACTTAATACGAGCAACCTTCAAACTTGTCATCTGAAAACTCAGTAATGGAATTAGTTCTTTATAAGTATATGAAAAAGAGTTGAACATTCTCAGAGGCAATGTAATAGATGTGATTGCATTGTAAAAAATTTGATGCAGGAAGACTCACCTGTACAATGCAATCAACAATAAGAGCACGAATTTTTTCGTTCCAACTGTTCCGCATTAGAATAACAAATGGTTTCAAAATATCATTCTGGAAAGTGAAGTTGATAAGCTCATCACGCCCTAAATATTTTATGCCAAGCTGTCTCAAAGAATCAATAGCATACATGGCTATTTTTTCTTCATGATGGCTCCCAGCACTAATGAAATGCTGTGCGAGGACTGACCATATTCTAGCCCAGACCTATAAGAACCACACAAGTCAAGACGAGGTTAATAAAGTCAAGTATAAATATATTTTTGACAAGGTTCTACTTTAATATTTCAATTATTGAAGAAACAGGAATGATTCCATAGAGTTCATAAGTATATTGCACGTAAATAACATTTTATGCCATCTTTGAAATGTAAAAGTTACCTGTGATCATATAAAAATAAAAATTTGACAAACAAGGTGAAAATGATTCAGTTAGCTCATTTAAGAGATTATTAACCACGTAACAGCCAGTAAAGGTATTCAACAATTATAATCACAAAAACATAATCAACATCAACTTTAGCTCCCCAAGAGAGTTTAAATTCTGATTACTTGGATGCATTAAATGCCACGTTTTGAATGGGTACTCAACCGTTAATAGGTAAAGATGAAGATACTTATCAGATCTAAAGCAGAAATGCATATACCATGAATATATGCATTTGAAAACAGCAGTGACGACAAATGACCTACAAAATTGAAGAGGGAATTAAACTTGGTAGATATACTATAATCACCAGACAAGTGAATCTTATCAGCATTGTCATTAATCCTCTTGAAAATCCCGAATGAACTGTAAATTCTAAGCTTGAGCTTCCCATAAGAACCTACATAAAATCTCTTTCTTCAATATGATTAACATCAAATCACCTTCCATGAATAGCAAAGCTTTCCTAGACTTTTTACCTACTTCAAACACTTGGTGCTTTGTTGATAATTTTGTCCCTCTTCTCATGTAGAATCTGAATCTCTCTAGATCTAATTTCTAGATCAGTGTAAAGTTCAATAGCTGAAAGCAGGGGTATTAACTCCAAAGGAAGAATCAAAGTCTCATAATTTCATGTTCCTTCCTACAAAATATCAAGGAGGTTCCTAAGCTCTTGTTCACCACCAGTCTAAACATAATATTGAATGTGTATTGGTAAACTGAATTGGAGCTTTGTATATAGCTCAGTTCATAACATTATTTTTAAAAGCGTGTTTCAAAGCATGCTTCATGAGCAAAGCCAGATGAAGCATGACACTAGCTTTGCTTCCCTAAAGCACGCTACGAAATGTTCATAATTTACATTTTTTTTACAATTTTTAAGTTGTTAATTTGGGTGATCAAATTATTAAAAGGTGTGAACGATTTAGATAGTCTCGGGTCTATTGTTCAAAGCGATGATGATATAGATGGGGATATTAATAGTAGAATTCAAGTTAGTTGGTTGAAGTGGAGGAATGCTTCGGGTCTATTGTGTGATAGAAAAGTATCACTCAGACTGAAAGGAAAATTTTATAAGATGGTGGTGAGACCTGCAATGCTCTATGGTGTTGAATGTTGGCCTTTAAAAGAGAAGCACAGTACTAAGTTAAGTGTTGGCGAGATGAGAATGAATAGGTGGATGAGTGGCTTTACAATTAGAGACAAAATGTGAAATAATATATTTGTGATAGGGTTGGTGTAGCTCCTGTGACGTACAAAATTAGAGAGAGTCGTCTTAAATGGTTTGGTCACATTAAACGTCCACCATCTGATGATCCGATTAGGAGAGTAGATGTTTTAGATTCGACTTATGTTAAGAAAGGCAGAGATAGACCTAGGAAGGCTAGGCTTATTGTATAAAAATGATCTTAATTTATTAGAATTAAATGAAAATATGACACTAAATAGGACGCAATGGAGAAAAAGGATTCATGTAGCCAACCCATTTAGTGGGATAAAGGCTTTGTTGTTGTTGTAATTTTTATGTTTTTAATTATTGCAACAAACTATTATAAATTGTGCATTCACCCTTAATAACTATTGTATCACATCTTTTTTTATTTTATATCAACTTATAAATCATACTCTATATTTTATAATTTCTAATGAACATATTTATCTATTAATAATTTTATATAGCATATTAGCGCTTTGGTTAATAAAAAAGCTTACTTCAAATTCATCAGAAGTAGTGGTCTTGTGCACTCCATGAAAATGAATTATCCCTCTGAAATATAAGTTTGCAATGATGAAGCATCCATCATTTTATGTCGTGTTACAAAATGTGTCGTCCTAAAAAAAATGATGCACTACCACCAACAACAAAATACTTACTATGCTAGGTCCATGGGATACTCCTGTGCACTCATGGTGCTTCAAGGATAGGAAGAGTGGTATAGAGACCTGTGTTTTGACCATGGATCTTGGCTAATTGACTCCTCACTGTCTAAGGTGCCTCTCCACTTCTCATGTCATCCTAGACCAAAAGAAGTTCTCTTTTACTAAAGAAAAAACCTTACTCCTGCCAAACTGCATTGGCATCCCACCATCGTGATATTTTTGCAAGATTCCCTCCCTAAGTAAGCTCCTAAGAATGCCCAATCTGTTCTGATAGAACAAGTATCTATTTTGATATGCGGAACTGCACATACAACCTATCCTAACAACAAACTTAAAAGTTCTACAAAACCTCGTTAGTGGCATATGCATCCTTCAATACTTTAAAACCAATGACCCTTAAATTTATGGTAATGATCAACAAAATATGGTGATAGATCATCAAACACCCTATATTAAATTTACGGTTCGCGTTTGAGCATAAAATGAAATAAAGAGAGAAACTCCAACTAAGTGATATGTACCGTTAAGCTTGTATTGATGGTTTAGAAACCTTAGAGCATCATGATCAATATAAAGAGTGAATTCGTTGGCCAACAAATAATAACTCCAATGATTGAGAGCTTTCACAATAACCAAAAAAAAAAAACTTCATAGAACTCGTCACTAAAGAGGGTGATAGAGTGTAAATCTTGTCTTAGTACAACTTTGATCCCCACATTAAAGGTCTCACATTCCACTTCAAACACCTAATTAAATCTAAAAGAGCTAGAAATGGAGTCCGAGTAATTTATTGCTTCAATGCCTCCAAAATTAGCTTGTGTCTCATTGACTAAGAATATATATATGATTTGAGAAACTTCGCCAGAGGTATCGCAATTGAGCTGAAATAGTGATAATCTTGTTGTAGAAAGAAGTTAAAGCCTAGCTTATCTAAGCAAACAAATGTTGATTGGGCAAGTTCATGATAGCCTAGATCTTAAGTGGATCTATCCCATGTTGTTGATGTCACATATCCCAAAAAAAAGTTTGCATAATTAAAAAGCAAAATGTCTTCAGGGAACTGTATAGTTGGGTTGTCCGAAGTGCCTCAAAACTTTTCATGAGTGTTGCAAGTTGCAACACTTACGTTGCATGTTATCCTCTATTATATGACTATATACCAAGATATCATCAAAATATAAAACTACTAATTTTCCGATGAACGCTAAAAAAAATGGTTCATCAATTGTATGAAAGCGTTAGGAATACTGGACAAGTCAAATGGCATGACTTTCCACTCATATAATCCATCCCAAGTCTTCAAATTTGTTTATCACTCATCTCTTGATCTCATCCTAATATGGTGATAACCAACACAAGTCGATCTTAGAGAAGATGCTAGTTTCATGTAATTGATTGAACTAATCATCTAACCATGAAATGGGGTACCAATACTCGATAATTTTGATAGCCCAACTATTGATACACTTATGTAACCATTCATCCTGGTTTGACGCAATCAAGTTGTAATTGCACACAAGCTAGTGCTCTCGAGAACTAATTCTCTATCTATCAAGTTTTAAATATCTTTCTATAACTCCTCGTACAAGACTGGCTGCATTCGATAGACAAGTTGCTTTGGGAAAATTGATTCTAAGATAAAATTTATGTGATATTAGATCCCTCTCATTATTGAGAACCGATGAGATGAACTGTCAATTATGATTTTCTGAAACTTTGTTAATAGAGCTACACTTTATCTTATATTGGCTACTGAGACTCATTGTCTTCTAAGGCAACCAATGCTAACTCCACTGTTGCTTCTCTCAAAGCCTGTGGAAAGACAATGCAGGGGACAATGGTCTCTGAATATGTATGAACATCCATTATCTCAGACTTGTTCCAAGGTAAAAGTATGAGTCGCTTACCATCATTGGTAGAAGAATATATGCTCTTGTAGCCTTCGAGATGTGTGAATGATCATACTATTAAGAGCGACCTAAAATGATGTGACAAGCATCCATAAGCACAATATCACAGTACATATGCTCTTCAAACTTTTTCAAATAGAGAATTTCACCAAACATCTCGCATCGGCTGCAATTTCATTCCCTTTTCAACAAATGAGGGAATATGATTGGGTGACCTTTAGCGTGGTGAGACTTAAATTGGCTACTATTTGAGAGACAACATATCCTTAGAACTGTCTTTATCAATGATAGGACTATGCACATTTTCCTTTACAAAGCAACGGATATAAAAGATGTGACAAAGCTACTGTTGCTCTCTCTTGAACTCAGCCTGAAGGATCTATCAAACCACTAACTTCTCTCACTCGTTAGTGAGAATATAATACTCCTTCACAACATCATTTTCTCTTGCGCTCCCGAGGTTTCTATTCACTTATACCATTGCTCCTTGCTCGGTGAAAAAAATGCATTTCTAATTGAGCAATTGGTTGTTATATGTGGCCAAAGACATGATACTTCGAACACTTATATCTTGAAGTAATTTGATCCACCCTTCCTCACTCGGTCAATTTCTCCTCACGTTGGGGGTAACGGGTGATCTAGCCCTTACTGTTTGATCTTAGAGCCGAGCCCTACTAAAAGCGATGGTGGTCCCTATGCGACAATTTTGCTCTTTCGCCTTCAAAACTAGGGTTTATAAGTCAATTAGGGACCAATAAAACTGCAGTTGTATCATATTTCCACTACATAACTTCACTCTTCCCATGAAGCGTGCTACCGTGTGCTCCTCTAACTCCCAACTCACATTTTAATGAGTTGTTCAAATTCAGTCATATCTTCCTCCATAGATAATCATTTTAGTGCATAATTGCTTATTGTACAGTTTTCAAAACATACCATGGAGATAATGTGGAGAATGATAATTGCATTGCATCTCCTGCTTTATTTTAGAAAATGTAATAATCATACTCTTCCCTTCTCATTATCATAGGCACTTTAGATTTTTCTACCATAAGAAAGATCTTTTCTAGAATTTGATGACTTTAGATCTTTTCTACCATAAGAAAGATCTTTTTTCTACCATAAAAAGATCTTCCTAGAAAGATCTTTTCTAAATCATATTTCCACTACATAACTTCACTCTTCCCATGAAACGCGCTACCATGTGCTCCTCTAAGTCCCAACTCACATTTTAATGAGTTGTTCAAATTCAGTCATATCTTCCTCCCTAGATAAATCATTTTAGTGCATAATTGCATATTGTGAAAGTTTTCAAAACATACCATGGAGATAATGTGGAGAATGATAATTGCATTGCATCTCCTGCTTTATTTTAGAACATGTAATAATCATACTCTTCCCTTCTCGTTATCATAGGCACTTTAGATTTTTCTACCATAAGAAAGATCTTTTCTAGAATTTGATGAGTGCCAGTTTGACTTTTTTGTTTTGTAGGATATCTTTGTACTCATAAAATTATTTTATAGTTTGGATCCATTCAATGAACACATCCAAACCCATATAACCGTCAAAATCAAACAAGTCGATCTTCGGCCCAAAATCGTCCTCTACTCTAATATTCAATGTCAAATTTTTGTGGTATTGATTCTTTATCACTAGAGACCTCCAAATAAAAAGGATTAACTTTCTCCTCACAATCCTTTGGGCCACGATTATAGAAATGGGTGATTTCCTCATATTGTCTCCTTTCAAATTCTAGCAAGCCTATGTTATAATTAGATAATTTCCCTCATCATTTCCTCTGTTATTAGCTATTAGACACCCCTTCGTGAGTTTCTTCTTGGTAACATGATGGTTTGATCCCCTGTTAGGGTTTGGACTATACAAAAGTGTGAGTTTTAGGGTAGCCGAAGGATTAAAATTTTGGTGGAGGGTGAAGGGACGGTTTTGGGTGAGGTGGAAGGTTAGATTTTGTAGATTAAAGATTTGAGAATTTAAAATATGGATCTACAAAGAGAATTAGAGTTAAGAGCAAGAAATTAGGATTAGGATTTAACTCTGTTACTAAATGAGACTGATCTAGTATTCCTATATAGTGTCTTAGAATTAATACACTAGTTGTGAAGATTTGTAGAATAAAAAGAAGGGGAGAATATGAGAATCAACAAAGATTCGGACGAGGGAAGCAACAACACAAGCTGTCATGGAGGCAAAATATCAAAAAGGAAGGGGTTTTGGCTTGATCGGCGAAGGACAAATGTTAAGAGGTTACACCACCTACTCTCGATCAAGATACATATGCACCACTTGAAAGAGAAGAAGACAACAACACTCCTAAGAGCAAAAATTCATAGAAATAATCTCCAAGTTGCAAAAAATTAAGAAAAAATCCTCTAAAAAGTCTCCACACAAATTACTTATACTAAAATAATATAAAACCCTAATTCTTATTCAAAATATAAAGATAATAGGCCCATAGCGTAGGCCAACCCCACTTTCTCCAAACTAATCATAGGCGAGAGGGATACAAAGTTCGTCCGTCACCATTCGTGTAACTTGGGACATTTGTCGCCTGGTGGATGGTGGCGGCGGCGTTGGTGACGGTGTGGTGCTAGTTAGGATTAGAGTATGTTCAAATAACCCAAAATTTATGGGGTTTTGAGGATCTTTGGAAAGGTAAGGTAAGGAAGTGATAGGGTGATATCTATGGGGTTTTGAGGATCTTTGGAAAGGTAAGGTAAGGAAGTGATAGGGTGATATCGAAAGTAAAAATCCAGAAAACAAAACTTCCTCTGAAATCAATAAGAGTGGTAGTGGAATATTTTGTTGGATTAGATTGAAGAAAAAAATTAAGAAACATTGTTGCATAACCTAAGAAAAAATTAGATGATGAAACATTGCACTGAAACGCACACCTGGGGGAGGAAGTGGTAGCATATTCGAAGCGAGGAAAAGAGTTTAGTTGGCCAAGGTCAAGAAAAGAGCTTTTGCAAGCACGAATTTTTCAAAATAACTTTCATTTCTTCTTCATTTATAAGATCCGCTACATAGAGTAGAAATGAAAGGTGGGTGAGGAGGGCTCAAAAATAACTTCCATTTCTTCTTCATTTATAAGATCTGCTACATAGAGTAGAAATGAAAGGTGGGTGAGGAGGGCTCAAAAACTACATATTATTTCAAACAAGCTAAATGAAATAAAGATATGATGGAAACTCAAATGCAGCTTAAATAATTATCCACCCAATAATCAAAGAGTTAGGTTTGCAACCAAGTGAATATCACTGCTAATAAATCCTCTTGTAACAAAATCATCGGTGTTGCATCAATAGGAGTTGATATATACAACATCATCGCTTCATTTACGCGGTCATGTTTTTCCGATCGAACCTTGAACCTCCACATTACATTGTATAGGCAACTTCAACACAACTAACAGGCCCACCCAACCTCACTTAAAATGAAAGGCTGTAAACTGTAGTTCAACCCTTTAGATATTGGCATTTTCATATGCTTCCATAAGAATTCTAATTCTATTCCAACAACTACGCACAAAATATGTTAAACATTGTAAAAAATGTAACTCAAGATATTCAGGAACATCATTATGGAGTTACAAGCAAAGTTTTTAATGCTTTATGTTGCGAAAATACTTTAAACTACATGAAAATATTTATTTTTGGTTTAAGTAAATAAAGAATACTCAATGCATCCTCTCATTCAATGTATAATAAAATTGAAGATAAAACCCAAGCTATCAGACATCAAATATTGCTACGTCTTTAAAGGAAATAAACTATAAATACCTTGTACTTTCTTGCAAAACACTCTTCAAGTCATATCCTAAAGAATTTCATTTTGATAAGACAAAAGATTATTTAGTTATAGATTCAAAGGTGTGATGTTCTAACGTTTTTGGGTTAATAATGCACATGTTACATGGTAAAGTTATAAAGAAGAATACTGGATTATATAGGTTTTTACCTTGATGCGCCAACAAAACCCATGCATAGAATTTGTCCAAGGACTACTTAAAATTGCTTCAGCATAATTACATCATACGCAACATTAATCAGTTGTATAAGGTGGCACATTTCTTGCCTTTTTTCAAGACAAATGATGTACTACAAATTGATAAATTGTTCGTCAAGAAAATTCTTAGACTTCAAAATAAGTTAACATCAAAAATACCTAATATAGGTGTTTAAGTTTATCGGTTCTTTTAAAAAAAAATTATAATTATATAGTACAATCTTTAAATTACCATCCGCATTTCACACAAACCTAATTGGTGAATAAATATCAAGGAAATTTTCTAAGATGTTGAAGATATCATGGGTACATGGAAAATGATCCTGCCAATTCTTTGAATTTCCTTTGAACAACTATAATATGGCGACATTTGAAACCGTGTAAGGATGTAACCTTAGCAGGCAAATAAATTTTATATAAGAATATCTTCATAAATTACATGCTAATATTGTTAGCATCAATTTTTGATGTCACGAGTGTAGAATGTCAGCTCGAGCGCCAGGGAACCTTGCTTGATGCATGTGTTGACCCCTATAGCCCAAGACATTCATTTGAGACATTTCGGCACGTGTTGAGGGGCACGTAGCCAGGGTCATTCTGTTAGGCGAAGGTCGGTCGGCATTTCACACTTCGGACAACTTTGATCGGATCGATGAATTTTATTTATCGCGCAATGCGCAAAAGTAGCTCATTTTGGCCCGATCGTCGTTCGAAAGACCCCGGACGACAAAATAGACCACGCGAGTTTGTCTGGGACTTCGATATTACCTAGGAAAGGTGTCTACATCATTACTGCTTCGCGTACGGGCTCGAAATGTGCAAATTATCGTTTTTACTTCGATCTACAAAAAGTGGTCCAAACGACCCTGGACGACGAAAAAAAAACAATTGCACTAGCATGCCCAAAATTGGATTTCACCAATGAAAGACGTTAATTTTTTTATGATGGAGCGTTCACGATAAAAACGTGTGAATTATCGTTTTGGGCCGATCGCCGAAAAAGTGGTATGAACAACCCTGTACGATACGACGTTGAATACGGCACTGAGACGATCATTCACCGCGATAACGTGTTCGCAAATAAATGCGCGGAGTCTAATCGATATAATAACTAGTAGTATGATCATTTACAATACTGTCGTTATATACGTGTATACGTATACATATATATATATATAAGGAAGTATCCTTTTTACCTATTGGTCACACATGCCCCTCTCTCCCTCTCTCTCTAGGATTCCATTCGCATATCCAAAAAAAATGAAAAAATATAAAAAGATAAGCTATCCTATTTACTATGCATGTCTGCTTCAAAAGGGAGGCAATCACGTTATCTCCATGCACCTATTTAAAAAAAGAAAATATGATGAAAAAGTATCTCTCTCTCATCTATCATTGCATGCACCTATAAATATATATATATATATATATATATAAAATAAAATAAAAAGTAAAAAAATTTAGAAAGATGTAATATTTTAACTCACGCATGCTCCATGTAGCCATTTTTCTTCCGGAGCTCGCTCTCGCAAAAACTCCCTCCTGCGCCTGCTCTCTCGCGAAAAGGAGCTCCTCTCTCCCTCTCGCTAAGCTCGTCGGCCTCCTTCCTCTGCGTCGACGACGCTGACGCCACCGACGAACTGTATCGCAGCTTCCGCCGCCGGTCGAGCCCGCCACCTCAGCCTCCTGCTTCATTTTCGCGAAAAGGAGCTCTCTGTTGGTTCTCGCGAAGCCTGCTCGCCGGTCCTCCTTGCCGCCGAAGCTCGTCGTCGCGCCTCTCCTCCAGCCTCCGGCGAGCTTATCATAGCCTCCTTCTTCTTCGCATATATATATATATATATATATATATATATATATATATATATATATATATATATATATATATTCTTTTACCAGCCCTGCTCACCGGACCTCCTCCTCGCCAGCGTCTCCTTCATCGCCGGTGCATTTCTCGGTCGCCGGAGCTCTTGCCCTCATTTGCTATTCCTCGTGTTTCATTGCGAGGTGTCTCGCCGGCCTGTCTCGACGCCGATGTCCAGATCCCGCCGACCTTAGTCCATCTCATGCGAACCCTTAGCGGGATCCTTGTGCGCCCTCCCTTGTCGTTTTGGCCCGCAGCCTCGCCGCGCCTTGCTATTTTCGGCGCCCTTATCGCCGACGACATCGCTGCCTCTCCCTTGTTGTATTAACGTCTACTTGCAAAGCGGCGACGACGTTGTGATGCATGGAATCCATCGAGCAATGCTTCTCGAAGGTATACGTGTCGGTCTCATTTTCATATGATTCGATGTTTATTTGCAAATACTTTGCATACCTCATCAGCTCCCGCCTTCTTTCGTTACGAGGTACATGACCCGTGGTCGTATTAGCGAGGAAGCGGCTTGGAGCGAGTAAATAAAACACTTTTGCAACCGTCACGGTGCTGAGATTCCCTGAAACTCCTAACTGGCCCTAGGTTTAGTTCTATGTAGGAGTGTGGTTCGGTCGCCCACACCGGGTGCGTGCGCCGGCGTGACGCCAGTGCGACGACGTGCCTATGTGATGAACCGTTGATTTCCCTAGAGGAAGCTGTAGGGTAGGAATCTCGTACGTGGCCAAACACCCTCCGTAGAGCCGAGTGTCTCCCTATTGTTGTGAGCCTTAGCACCAGTCCCGATGGGTCGGAGTCTCTCACTCCCCATGCTTTGGATTCCCGGCTTCATCGGAGGTCGAACTCGACAAAGCAGAGAAGCTTCAGTAACTGCGCTCATTTTGCAAAGTCTGGAGGAGTTCGTCAAATGGGAAAGCTTTGTAGCTAGCCCATTTCGCGACGTCGTGGAGAGTTTCCCCTTTGGAGATCCGGGGAGAGACCCCACATTTCCTCGCCAAAGCAAGTGGCGGCAATGTCGCACATCCAAGAGTCTCAGCCCTAGGTTTCCCAGGCGAGGTCATTAGTACGAGCGTAGCTCGCTATCACATGTGGTCACTTGCACCTCATTGTTTGCATGTGTATGTCCTGCATGGCATATCTCACATTTGCACTTTGCACCCTACACCTTGCATTTGCACTTTGTAATTTGCATATTGCATATCGCATTTGCACTTACACTACTCGTGCCTCAATCGATCATCTTGGACCAGTTAGCACCGCTTATGCCCCGATCCGTCGCCCCGGACCGATCGACGCAACACTTCGCCTCGACTGGGTACCCCGACTCGGTTGAGCAATACTTGCATCATTATATGTTGTGCGTGTGTATGTGTACTTACTTGCATCTTGCCTTGCATATGTTTGCCTACATCTCTTTTGGTCATTGCAGCATCGGCACACCTCTAAGCATTATAAATGTGATTTAATAATGCTTACACTTTTCTATAATTGTTTAATCTTTTGTTTATTTGTTTAGAGCATTTATTGCCATTTCTCCTTTTAATAATCAGTTGTAATCATCCAGTATGTGTAAGAGCTATTTATTAAAAGTCCACTCATGTTATCCCTAAAAAATAGCCTTATTATGTACCATTCAGAACTAATTATGATGAATGCGACCAGCAAAAAAATCTTATTGAAATTCATGTGGTACCATCCCTACTAATCTGAGTGCTTTAAGACGTTATGTGAGATCGTTAGATTACTTTCTCAATATTAAACTTTTTTCAAGCTTCACTGCTCTTCCCTTGATTTCCTATAGATTTTTGCAACGTACTTTTTTGAAGGCAAAATGATCCTAACACCCATTATCAGCACCCTTCCAATTGACCACTTTATCAATTAGTTAACTGGGTATTTTATCTACGTTGAATTCATGCACAACCAGTTTATGTAAAATTATATCTTGATAGGAAAACATAAACAGGCACAACATTTTGAGACACATAATAATAAACTAAATCCACATTGAAGGAAAATACAAAATAAGAAAATACAAAAACATTATATAGACAAACAATATTAATTTGAAGAATACCAGACGGATACGGTCCGTATTATAATAGCTGATCTCAACAAGCTTCTGCAAGCTAAAAACACGAGCAGGTGATTGTTTTAGTTCTTCAGAAGATACGCCACAAAGAGCTGAAAAAAACTCTACAACAGAGTCACTGGGCAACTTTGAACTATTTTCAAATAATTTCTCGGTTGGTTTGTCAGCTAACTCCCTTAGTGATTGGAGCACTGCATCTCTGGATATTTGGTTAGAACCCTGCATCACAGTCAATGAAATAGATGGGGTTGATGTGATAAACTCGAGCCTTGACACACATTCCAGAACAGCATTCCATGTGTCTTGTAAGGAGTCTGTATCTGTAACACACAAAGCAAGCAAGGTTCTAATCGCTTCCACATTTTTACTACGCATTTCCTTTGGAGCATGTAAAAATGTTAGTCTGCAAAAAGCATGAGAGAAGTTACTAAATCGAAATGCTCAAGTAATACTTGCAAAATTGTGAGGAATGTAAACTACTAATCATGGTTAGATTAAATTTCACAACCACGTGTTCCTTACCTCACTAAAGAGGTCAAAAAAGCATAGCGCATTGTATCCATCCCTAAAACACGAGTAATGTGTATGCCAGCTTTGAAGCCTTCCATACAAAGAAGCACTCTAGATCTATTATCACCTTCCTCCATCGTAACAGAAAATGTGGCAAGCAAAGGCCAACCTACAGCTTCAACCATTGGCCTGACTAGATCAATCTGTTGTGCTTTATGAAATATGCCCCTTTTCACACCTTGACGTCTGAAAAGTGCTTGTGTTTGCTTAATTATTTGTTCACTTTCTGCTTTTGAATCTGCCCCAGACAACCTCCTAGGAAAGGCCAAATTAAGGATGTTTATTAGCCGACCTCTTTCTTCTGCCTCAGGCCTTTGCTTGATACCCTTGACTGCCCCAACTACATCATCCTTCATCTTGATCTCTTCCCTGACAATTGAATCGTAGATTTCCTCCAGGAGCTCCTTTGGCGCACACTCTTCTGCCTCACTTGTAGTGTTCATGCGAATGAACTCAGACTTAGACATTTTGGGCCAGACCATCAGATTGTGAGCATCAGTATTCAACATGATCACTGCATATGCAAGAACATATGCAGTATCTGCACTCTTGAAAAGGCCTGGATTATTGAAACAATAGCTGCCAAAAAAATCATGCAACCAGCTAAATGTGTGATTTTAATGTTGAAGAAATGAAGAATGGATTACAATTCAATACATGATTACCGCTCTGCAAATTTTTCCATGATCCTATCAATCTTTTGGGCTTCTCCAGGAAGCCTAAATCCTTTGAGGAATTCACGAATTGCAGCATCAAACTTTAATCCAGTAAAGTTCATGGAATCAACATAAGCATTCATCACGGCAAGAGGGAAATCATCATGCTGGCCAAAATATTCACCAATCATTGCCTACAAATTAAAGAGCTTAGATAAATGTTCCCCACGTAAAGCACTACCTGCAAATCATGAAGAAAGTCACCTTATCCAAACTAGGAGAACTCTTGAGAAATTGTGCCACAGATAGAGGTGTATTCTCTACTAGCTTATTTGAAAGTAGATACTCTACTCCTTTTGCTGGCTTACGGTTGAACTGAACAGAAATAAAAAAAACATATTTGAGAAAACCCGCAACAAAAGAATGCCAAAATAGACCATTAAGAGGGCTCATTTGAACCGATGCTAGCAGGGGTTACTGCAGCAGAGTGTGTTCCCAGCAAAGCCCGAGTCACAGTGTCAGAACCCCAGTATTTTAACAGCATGAAGGCAAGCAAATTGCCCACTGCAGGCGCAGAGAAAAGCACACATGCATGGTGCTACAATGGATGTGGCCTTCCCAAACTAGCAAAATGACGATAGAAAACCAAAAGGCTACAAAGTAGGCAACAACGAAGTTCTATTTTACAGTTATACACTCTGATACCTCCGAGATTGCAGCTTCCAAAGTAGATTTATGAACTTTAGCTTTCTCAAACTGATTGACTCTATCTTCTCGAATTTTAGCTTCATCGTAAGGTTCTTGAACCAAAACATCCGCTTCAAGAGACTGGACAACTTTACCATGTTTTTCAGACTCTCTCGACTTTTCCCAATCAACTAAGGACTTCAAAACACTTACTAAGCACTGAAAAGAGATTATTATTCAATATACGTAGAAATTAGATTGCCGCAAAGCAAAAAATTAAAATAGTTCAAAGGAAAAAGAATATAATACCTGAAGTGAAGAGCCTTTGATGGATGCTGTTTGAGATGAATTAGCAGAGTTAGGATCAGTACTATAAGTACCCTGAGCTATTCTTGATAGAGCATTAACCTTTAAGTAGTAAGTGAATCAGCATAAGGCAGTACAACAAGTTATCCTTATTAAGGAATGAGAAACACTTAGTATTTACCATGCGTTCAAAGAGGTTTGGTGCCTCAAGATCACAGTCATAATTAACAAAGACATCAGCAAGCATTTGAGGATCCTTACAAACTTTTTCAAGCATCCTGCATGACTATTCAGTTAAAGCTAAGTATAGTATATGGTCCAAGAGAATAAAATGGACACTAACATTTAAGTTTGCTACGGCCTACATTGTAGAAGGATAATCTATTGGTAAGCAGGTATGCTAATTGGGTGAAGAAACAACATTTTCCACAATGTGTTTATGAAAGTTGCCCATCCTCATAAAGCAGCTTTCTATGAGGCTCTGACTAATAAAGAACTTTCACACCAAATAACCCTAAATCTAAAAAAAATGCTTGTATGCATTAATTAGACATGATTTAATCGATAGGCGGGTAGCAGCTTTTATTTGACATGCTAAACGAGCTGGCCTTTCAACCGATGCATTAGCATGCTTGGAGCGCCAAAAGGAGCAATTACTATTTTAACATAGTAAATCATAGCATATTTAAAAAAGATGCTGTGGTTCACTCTACTCAAAATCCTGACTAATGCCAAGGTCAGGCAGAAGTTGTTGACTCAGTAAATAAGTAAAAAAGAAGTTATTGCATTTTAAGGAATTAAAAAATCAGAAATTCTGCACATAAACATGTTATATCTCGTGATATTTAAACTATTCATTGCCTAATTAGGCATGTCCAAAAACTGGCCAAATCGAGGTCGAGCCAGGCTCCTTGTAGAGCAGTCCCGACTATTGATTGGTCTATTAATATGGATGGATATACTGAATGGTTTCAATCAGGACATATGAAAGGAAATGCTTGACCTTAGAACGCTTGTTCTTTGACTGAGCAAACAGTCAGCGCTATCCAAGGATCTCAAGATGATCAAGGGGAAAAAAATGCCAATTTCACCCTGTAGGAAAAAAGGGGAAATGCAGTTATTTTGAAGGTAGACCTCCTAATTTCTTCATAAGCTAAGACACATACCTTAAGACTTTCCCTAAATCGTAGTAAAAGCACTGTGAAAATCCCAGTAGCGTACTGCAAAACAAATAAAAGATTTAAGAACATGCAACCCAAAAAACAAAATCAGAAAGTTTTCAACAGTATCGGCACATCACAAATTCAATAGCAGAAACTGACACTTCAAATTCACTGGAAATAAAAAGATGTTAAGAACAGTATACCTGAAATACAGCCTGGTATGATGAAACTGAAGCTCGTAATAAAGCATAACAAAGGTAAGCCTTAACAGAGTCAATAAAATGGAAATTGGTCGTGAAAGATTGGCTAACCCCTTCGAGCAAACCCTGAAAATAAGGATTATAATATTTTAATTGGCCATCTTGAAGACATTAAGAAAAAGTTACCGATAACATGTTACATGCAAGTAAAGACTATATATATATATATACATATTTATATATATGGATACACACACACACACATATATATATATATAGATACACATATATAGATTATATATATATATATATATATATATATATATATATATATATATATATATATATATATATATATATATATATATAGATACACATATATAGATTATATATATATATATATATAAGAATCGGTATTTAGGGCGGACGTATCATCCTATTCCCTAAATACCGATTACCCATATATGCAGATTTGATCCAGCTAGGATTCGAACCAGGGGCAAAAGAGGACATACGCCGAAGCTGCCTTCCAACAGACCACGGTTGCGATTATATATATATATATATATGTTTGCATGAATGTATGCAAGCAAGCAAGCAAAAATGTATCTATGCATATCTCAACAAGGATGATAGGACCTGCAAAAGCTCAAGGGATAGAAGTCTCGTCTTTGTGGTAACTTCATCACTCTCTTCTTTCATGCTCATCTGCAGATATGTATGTTTAGTCAGCTCTACATAGTGAGAAATCACTTTAAAAGTAATTCATTCCATTAATAAGGAAGAAAATAAAACCTTGCATAGGGTACGAAATATCAACAAAGCATCATGATGTGTAATGCTCATGCTCTCAAGATCAATCCCTCTGAAAATGGTATGTAAAAAAAAAAAAAAAAGAACACACTCCATTACAGACTGCATGCTTAGTTTGAATCAGTTAATGATATTCATACCGTGATATCGTTTTTCCATCTTCTGTGTGAACAGCTTTGTCAAGAACAGCCTCTAGGCCCTGAAACTTCCAAAAGTTAGTCAACTAAAGCGTAATTTAAACTATGAAGAAATATTACTGATTTGATTAGCTATAAAATAAAATCATTCAACCAAAGGATCTTAGTGAAACTGAACCTTGATATCGGCACCACCAGCAAGATTCTGAAGAACTTCAACGGTTGCAGCAGATGTCTCTTTCTCCTGGTTCAAAAGCTGAGCTCCCCCTTTCGTATCCTTTGCCTCATCTTGATCTTCTATGGATATTTCTCCATTATCAGAATTTAGAGATTCAGTGAAAGTAACATCTTCATGTGATTGATTATATGGAACCTAAATACCAAACAAGGATGTCAATAGAAGAATATGACTGAAACACTCAAGGCAAAAATATTACTCGTGTATGTATGAATGCGTTTATGCATACATGCAGGCAGATGCA
Organism: Papilionanthe hookeriana x Papilionanthe teres; assembly: GCA_022702705.1. Taxonomy (NCBI): domain Eukaryota; kingdom Viridiplantae; phylum Streptophyta; class Magnoliopsida; order Asparagales; family Orchidaceae; genus Papilionanthe; species Papilionanthe hookeriana x Papilionanthe teres. The sequence continues at coordinate 3,623,982 of CM040439.1, read as the reverse complement.
TATATATATATATATATATTTTTTATTTTATTTTATTTTATTTTTTTGGAGAAAATTCCAAAACGTTTTTGATTGAAAAGAAAGGATACATCAAAGGTGTATGAGAGGACCCTACCCATTAGAAAGCAACAGACTATAAAACCCCAACATAAGGGTATATAGACTCAAATAAATTCTAAAACATACAAAACAAAACAACAAGCTAGGGACGAGCCATTTTTGTCATGCCTCTTCGTCTAATTTCAGTGACAGAGTCGGATATCAAACTTTGAAGTGTCGTGTCAATGTCAGAAGTAACGACAGTGTCATCCATTAAGTTTCCAAGCTGGAGTGTGCCCCCAACCTTCTTCTTCTGTCGGGAAGTGTAAACATGTCATTCTTCATCTGAAGATTGGCTCATGCGATCCTCGATCTGATTAGATGGTAGAAACTCAGTAGAAAGAAAGCCAACCGTTGCAACGGCGGGAGGTTTAGGTTTAATGTCACCTCTGCACATGGTGCATCCTGAAGAGGAGTTGCAGGACTATCCTGATTTGCAATCCGAGCATTATCTCTTGCATTAAGGTCAGAAGTAGGGGCAACTGCTTCAGGTACTAACTCCGGTCTCCTGGTGAGTCCTTCCTCAGGTTGAACCAATGTGTCCAGAGCAGTGGGGGGTTCATGAACTACCTCAGATGCAAGTTCCTTTCTTGTGGTGAGTCCCTCCTCTGGTGGAGCCGTGTCCAGATCAATGGGGTCCTGCTTTTGACTATAGGCTCTCAACTGTGAGTGCAATCTGAAACATTTCTCTTGTTGGTGTCCGAACATCTTGCAGTAGTAAAGTTTTTGTTCCATAATGATTTTTTGTCAATAACTATCGTGAGCGAATCAGCCGTAGCTTTTCCGCATCCAGTAGTGTAATATCTCTTTCAGCCATAATCCTTAACTATATATATATATATATATATATATATATATATATATATATATATATATATATATATATATATATATATATATATTTGTTTTTTGAGAAAAGCTCAAACGACTAATTTTATTGAAAAAGAAATGATAGATCAAGGGTGTATGAGAGGACTCAAAAGAGTCATCCTACCCACAAGATAGCATAGTCAAAAAAACAATAAAGAGATACATAGTCAAAAAAATTCTAAAACATACAAAACAAAAAAAAGTACATAGCGACGAGCCAATTTTGTCCTGCCTCCTCCTCTAGTTTTAGTGACAAAGACAAATATCAAACTTTGAAGTGTCTTGTCATTGCCAAGAGTAACCAAAATTTCATTCATTAAGTTTCCAAGCTGGAGTGTGCCCCCATCTTTCTTATTTCGTATGTCATTCTTCATCTGAAGATTGGCTCATGCGATCCTCGGTCTAATTAGATGGTAAAACCGCGGGAGAAGGAAAACCAACCGTTGCAACAGCGGGAGGTCCAATGTGTAATGTCACCTCTGCACCTGGTGCTTCCCGAAGAGGAGCTGCAGGACTATCCTGATTTGTAATTTGAACATTATCTCTTGCAGTAAGAGCAGTAGGGGTAATTGCTTCAGATACCAACTCCAATCTTATGGTGAGTCCCTCCTCAAGTGGAGCCAATGTGTCTAGAGCTGTGAGGAGTTCCTGAATTACATCGGATACCAACTCCTGTCTTGTGGTGAGTCTCTCCTCTGGTGGAGCCAATGTGTCCAGAGCAGAGGGGTCCTGCTTTCGACTAGGTTCTTAACTGTGGGTGTAATCTGAAACATTTCTCATGCGGGTGTTCGAACAACTTGCAGTGCTTACATTAGTGAGGTTTTAGTTCCATAATGATATTTGTTAATAATCATTGTGAGCAGAGTCAAACCAGGTTTATGTGTGTGTGTGTATATATATATATATATAATGGCGGCGGTCGAGAGCTCCACTAGGGTTAGGTTTCCATGACGATTCTGAATATCTTGGTAGAAGCGATCGGCGTCTCGCACGACGTTTGCCGAGTCCTATCCGTTATCTTCTTCGTTACGACGCTCTGTCGTCTTCTGTGTAGGATCGCGCGAGTCCGCTCCACAGGTGCTTCACAGGCTCAAGTGTAGCTATCTGCTGCGAAGTCTGCGCGCCAATTTTCGTCGTCGCCTTCTGCGGCTTTCACTGCAGACAGAAGGACACGTCTACTTGCGTTCTGGCGTCGTCTAGCTGCGGCTCTTCAGACAGAACGACACGAGTCTGGAGCTCCCGCGACTTTGCAGAGCGACGCAGATCCCTATCTGCCTAAGGACGAAGGGCTTTGCTAAGCTGTATTCGAACCTCTGCGGAACAGCTTGACTTCTTCTTCGCACAAACTCGGCATAGCGATTCTATGTGCTCGGCTTCCATTGTGGCAGAGCGCAAGCTGCTCCTGTTCCTGGAGTGTCTGAAGCACGTTTATGGCTTTAGGGCATTCCTACGCTGCCGCCCTCTCCGGTGGAGCGGCCCGACTCTGTCGCTTGCTCTTGTTACTTTTTTCAATCTTTTCATGACGCTTGGGAGTTTGGAGGGGATCATCAGTTTATTAGAAAGCTTGACCGTAAAAACGGTAAACCTGCTCTTTTTCTCACGGATGAAGAAAACAACATCCTTACCTCGTCTTGCAGCTTTGTTCTTGTGGGTAAGTTCTTATATGGACATCCAAAAATGGAGATTATTAGAAAGGAATTTGAGTTGATGAAACTTACTGGTAGTTGGAAAGTCGGGTGGTTGGATGGACGACATGTCCTCATCCAACTGTCTAATGATGTTGATTACACACAGATTTTTGCCAAAAAAATCATAAAGATTGATAATCTTGTCATGAGGATACTCAAATGGACGGTCGACTTCGATCCGAAAGCTGAATCACCCATAATCCCTGTTTGGCTTACATTCCCTAGCTTGAAATATCATCATTTCCACGATGAAATTGTCTAGAATCTCGCTACGAGCTTTGGCAACCCTCTTAGAGTTGATAATCCCACTTTAGACCGCACTAGGCCTTCTGATGCCTATGTTCTTGTGGAACGTGATGTTACAAAGCCCTACCCTGATGAAGTTTGGATAGGCTCTAATCATACGGGGTATTGGCAGAAGGTAATTATGGGGCCTCATCCACACTAATGTACTCATTGTTGTATGTTTGGACACAATTCTGCTGTTTGTTATAGATTGCATCTTCATTTAAAGCCTGCAGTTACTCAAGGACCTCTTATTTCCCGGTCACCTACTAGTTCTGATCCATTAGCTGCACCTGTGAATGAGCATCTTGAATCACCACCGCCCACCCCTCTCCAGGTTTCCCCCCTTGTCCATGATGCAGCTGATACTACAAACTTAACCGAGGAGGTTCAGCCCCCACAATCCAAAGAATTGACATCTGTCTTGCCTTCTGCTTTTCCTGCTCATAAGACTACTGATTCCCCCTGCTTTTATCTGATGAAGAACCCCTCCCCATTGAGAAGGGGGAGGATGTGGCTCCTCTTATTTCTCCTCCAGCTATTGATCCACTTACTGATGACCCGAATTCTCAGGGGGAGGATGTGGCTCCTCCTATCTCTCCTCGAGCCTTTGATCCAGTTACTGTTGCCAGTCATGGTTTGGGGTCCGAACAGATTATTCAAAAATACAGCAGGAAGAGAGGAGACCCCCAAGTATTGATAAATTGTTCTACACAAACAATGGAACTCATCGTTGCATCTACCTTTCCTTCTATGGATCAGACGGACCAGTCCTCGGAGGAAGAATGGCAAGTATACACTTCTCGGGGGAAGAACAAGCTGGGGGTATGCTTTGAGACTTAATGAATGATACCTCGATCACTCCTGGCAATGGAACAGCACCTAAGAGTTTGCTTTCTAGATCCGCTCCAAGAACAAGAGGAAGAGGAATGACTAGGCGACTTCGTCCTTACACTGTTATTTGCTTTTTCCTTTTGTATCTTTTGTATCCTTTTGTTTCGAGCTTTTTCAGCATTTTGTATCGTTTGGGTAGGGCTTTATCTATTGGGCCATATCTTAAAACTTTCCTTTCTAACCTCCTTATTTCAATAAAATAGGCCATTGGACTTTTCTTAAATATATATATATATATATATATATATATATATTATTTTTTTTTTTTTTGAGAAAAGCCTATAAGTGATTTTATTGAAATAGAAAAGATACAAAAATGATCTATGAGAGAGCTCAATAAAAGCACCTTACCCATACGATACAGCGTACAGTAATACCCCAACAGAATAGGATACCGATAAACTCAAAAAAAATTAAAAAATGCAGAAAACAAGTAGCTAGGAACAAGCAGTTTTGTCCTGCCTCTTCCTCTAGTTTTAGAAAAGGAGCAAGATAACAAACTTTGAAATTTTGTGTCATTGCCAGGAGTAACCAAAGTGTCATCCATTAAGTTTTTAAGCTGTAGTGTGCCCCCAGCCTTCTTCTTTCGCCGAGAAATGTAAATCTGTCATTCTTCATCTGAAGATTGGCTCATGTGATCTTCGGTCTGATTAGATAGTAGAACCACAGTAAAAGGAAAGTCAGTCGTTGCAACAGCGATAGGTTCGGTGTGTAATGTCATCTCTGCACCTAACGCTTCCTGAAGGGCTGTTGTAGGGCTATCCTAATTTGCAGTTCGAACATTATCCCATGTAGTATAGTCAAGGGAATGGGCAATTACATCAGATACCAACTCCTGTCTTGTAGTGAGTCTCTCCTCAGATGGAGCCAATGTGTTCAGAGCAGTAGGGAGTTCCTGCTTTTGACTATTGGTTCTTAACTGTGGGTGTAATTTGAAACATTTCTCCTGAGAGTGTCCAAACATCTTGCAGTGCTTGTAGTAGTGAGGTTTTGTTTCATAATGATATTTTGCCAATAATCATTGTGAGCAGAGCCAAGCCAGACTTCTTCTACAACTGGTAGTGTAATATCGCTTTCAATCAAAATCCTTGCAGTAGAAGGCTTGAGAAATGAACTTTAGGTGTGTCTACCTGCATAGGTTTTCCAATGATAGTCCCACTTGCATATAAAATGGTTGGTCAAAGACTGGTTAGTAGTTCAGGTAATGAGAACCAGATAGGCGCAAAGGGGGGTTCTTGACTGGGACCAAAATCAGGAGTTCATTTGAGCAATTTCATAGGTTTGCCCTCAGTTGTGATCAATTTATTTGAGAAAATCCTTATGTAGTCTTCTTCTATACTTAGCTGTATCATAACATGTATTCCATCGAAAAGGCCCACCTGTCAATCCCCAACTAGTTTGAAATTTTCAAAAACCTTCCTAATAATCTCCATGTTATGGCGACCTAATTGGAACTTGCCAACTAGTGTAAATTTGTAATTGTCTGCAAAAGATGGAAATTTCAGCGTCATAGAAGAGTAGTGTTGGTTTGCCCGCTTTTTTCCTTACTTTTTTTATGAGATTGCGATCTTCATGTCCTGCAATAGAATCATGGTACATATGCGGGAATATTGGACTATTTGCGAGGTGGAAAGGGGAACTGCGTTTGTGAACCACTGGGAGGGTTTGGCGGGGTTAATCACCGACAAGGGCGGCGACGTAGGAAAGCCCTGAGGCCATTAGCGTGCTTCACAAACGACACTACAAAAGCAGTAAAAACTGGCGCAGCTTGGCACTCTGCCGCCACTCCAAGTCTACACAGCCGCAGCAGACACACGAGCAGTCGAGCAAGATCGGCAGGACTCTGGCGGAACAGTCGAGCGACTTTCACATAGCAGACGAGCAGGCCCGAAGGGACGAAACCTGCAGAGCGAAGCGCCGTAGACGCGAAGCACCGCAGACGACGCGAGATCCTCAACCAGCCAGAGCCAATGACGAAGACGAAGAGGAAGTACGACGAGATGCCGACACGACGAAAACAGGTGTCGTTTCGGCGTGAAGATACGAAGGGCTAATCGAATCGCCATGGAATTGCAATCCGAGCAAACCCTAACAGAGCAAAGTCTATGACGAACTAGTGTGTATATATATATATATATATATATATATATATATATATATATATATATATGCATACATATGTATGTATGTATATATATGATGTATATATACATACATACATATGTATGCATATATATATATATATATATTATATATATATATATATATATATATATATCGTGTGTGTGTTTCTATATATACATATGTGTGTGTGTAGAAAAGCTCAAGGGAAAATATATTAAACCAAATGGGAATGTTACAGATAGGTTGGATGAAAAGACTCAAGTTAGCACCCTAACCACCCTGCATACAACTCACACAAAGGAAATACATGTAAGCTCAAAAGAAACTAAACCATAGATAAATGCTATGTCAAAAGTCTGCAAAAGCTCAAATATTCATGTAGCTTACGAATGGATCATTTTAGCTTTGTCACTGTCTTTGGTTTTAGGGCGGGAGTCAGCTAACAAATTGTTAACTTTACTGTCATTACCAGAAGGAACTAGTGTATCATCTATTAGATTCGGTAGTAGCATCCATTCTTATTCTTCCTCCTGGATGTGTAGACCTGTCATTCCTCATCTGAAGACTGGCTCATATGATCAGTGAATTGGTCTAAAATTTGCCGGGCAGGTGTAGATTGTTGAACATTGGCAGCTTCCACTTGTTGTACCGGCTGATTTTTTATTGGATCAAGGGAGCACTCTCCTGGATCTTGGCATGTAAGTGAGCCTTCTTCATAACAATGAGTGGTATCGACACTTTGGGGTGAACATCTGGGAGAACGAATGGGAGGGAATAGGAGTCTCAGCTTTTTGGCTTAGAGGTTGGTGGTCATCAGGTTTAGTGGGAGCGGGTTCAGACTCTTGTGAAGCACGAGCAGTAAAAGCATGTTCCTGCATTTGACTATTAGGTTTTAACTTTGTGTGTAATCTAAAACATTTCTTCTGCGTGTGCCCAAACATCTTGCAGTGATTGCAGTAGTAAGATTTTTGTTTCATAATGATTTGTTGTCAATAACCAATGTGAGCCGTGTCGAGCCAGATTTCTTCTACATCTGGTAGTGTAATATCTATTTCTATCAAAATTCTTGTAATAGAAGGCTTTGACAAATTACATTTAGGTATGTCTAACTGCATTGATTTTTCAAGAATAGTCTTAATAGTATATAGCACAAGCTGATCGAAAAATTGAAACTTGAGTTCATGTTATGAGAACCAAATAGGCTCAATGGGAGATTCTTTAGTGGGATCAAAATCTGGGATCCATTTACGCAGTTTCATCTGTTTACACTCAATTATGATGAATTTCTTTGATAATATCCTTAAATAATCTTCTTATATGCTCAGTTGTATCATAACATGTCTGTCGTCAAAAAAGCTTGGATTTTGTTGGCTCCGCTTGGTACACCCTTTGGCAACTTCATAAAAGTTTTGCGGCACACTTGAGGAAGTGGAATCTTCAGGTCTTTGGGAATGTCCATCTAAAAGTGGTTGAGGCTCAACATTTTGTGGATCATTTGGAGACTCTGGATGTCGGCACACCAGATTGGGTTGTCTCTATGTACCAAGCTCATTTATCCCTTCTTAAGACCATTCATTTAGAAGAGGGGCTGCTTCAACAAAAGGCCAATGATATATCCTTTATTGTTGGTGATCGAAATACTAAATACTTTTATGCTACTTTGAAACATAGAAGAAACATCAACATTATCTCGCAAATTAAAGATGTTAATGGTTTCACTCTCACTAATATGGATGCCATTAAGGAAAGTGTCGTTCAGCATTTTACTAATCTTTATCAGTCTACAGTTCAAATCACTCTGGATGAGACACTTTTCTTGGATGATAGAGCTTACACTAATCCTATTTCCTTTTCCCATGTCCCTGATGAGAAGGAGATCTTTGCTGCTCTTAAATCTATCAATGCTAATAAGGCTCCTGACCCTGATGGTTTCTCCTCTGCTTTCTATGTACATTGTTGGGACATCGTTATAAAGGAGGTAATCTTAGCTATTCAAAGTTTTTTTCATTGGTGAAGATTCTGGTAATTACTTTAGCTCTGCAACTATTGTGCTCATTCCTAAGTCTACTGACAAACTTACTTGGGATAATTTTCGTCCAATATCACTCACCTCTGTTATATCAAAGGTTCTTAGTAAAATTATTGTTACTAGACTGCAATCTCATCTCCCAAATCTCATCTCCCCACAACAATCTGCTTTTATAATGGGCGGGGAGATAACTGATAATATTTTGCTAGCTCAGGAAATGATTAAAGACTTGGAATTGTAGGGGAGGTAACATGGTCATCATGCTTGACATCAAAAAGATTTTTGATACTATTAGTTGGGATTTCATTTTAAATGTTTTGCAGGCTAAATGATTTCAAAATGACTTTTGTTTGCTTATTAAGAGGTGGTTGGCAACCAACCACTATACTGTGCTTGTTAATGGCCAGGGTTATGGTTTCTTCCCAGCCCACAGGGGCATAAAGCAGGGGATCCCCTTTCACCTACTATATTAATGCTTGCTTTCGATTATTTTTCCAGGCTTCCTAACAGGTTGCACTCTCAACATCCCCATATGCAATACTCATAAATCCAGGACTATGGTCAGTCACTTAGCCTATGCTGATGATGCTATTATTTTCTCTAATACTACTAGAAATGTTGTTAAATTGATTATGAAAGTGTTGGAGGAATTTCAAAATACTTCTAGTTTGCTTTACAATAATGCTAAGTGCTCCCTTTACTTTGGTAAGTCTGTTCACACCACCACTGCACATTGGGCAAGTACTTACACTGGCTGTATTAATGCTAATCTCCCAATTAAATATTAGGGGTAAACATCTTGAGGGGCAGACATAAGCAGACTCGATTAGACGATGTGGTTGATAAAGTCAAATCAAGGATTAATGATTGGAGAAACATCTTTCTTTCTAATGGTGGTAGGCTCACCTTACTTAAGAGTATGCTTTACAGTTTACCACTTTATGCTCTACAAGTCATTAAGGCTAAAACAAGCACACTCAAGTCACTAAAGCTTATTTTTAATCGTTTTATTTGGCTTGGCTCTGGCACTGGTAAGATTTGGACAAATTGGTCTAAAACTTGTTTGCCCCCGTTCTTCTAGAGGGCTGGGTTTTAAAACATTGCAACAGATTGTTGACATCAATATGCTTAAACTTTGTTTAAATTTAGAGCTGGGGACTCTCTTTGGGCTAAGTTTCTTTATCACAAGTATTGTCATATCACACACTCCACTACTGTACTTTGGAAAACAAGTGATTATAAGCTTTGGAAAGATATCATTCGGGCTAGAGCCACTGCTAGAGATTTTATATTTTGGGATGTTGGTAATGGTAACATCTCCTTTTGGCATGATCGTCGGGGCACTACAAATCTCACTTATTTTCCTCATGCAGCACATGACACTCATCTTTTGGTCTCTGATGTTTGGGATGGTGGTAGTTGGAATATCACTTCTTTGAGAAATTTGGTGGGGGACATGGCATCATTGATCTCTACCACCCGTATACATGCTAATAGAAATGATATCCCTTTGTGGAAATTGCAGCCCAATATGTCTATTACTAAAATGTTACACACACACACACACACACTTCTCAAAAGTGGAAATGGAGCTCACTTGTATGGCACCCTTTCATCTCTTCTTCTATTTCTTTTTTCCTTTGGAGGTTCTTTCACTCTTTGCTATCCTTGGATGACATACTTAAAATGAAGGGTCTGAGGCTTGCATCAATTTGCTATATTTGTAAGAAAGAGTTAAGAGTCTCTTTCTCATCTGTTTTATGACAGTTCCTATGCTCGACAGGTTTACGGTATGCTTGGTGGTTTGCTTGATATCCACTGGCCTCATCATTTTAGGTTGACCAATTTGGTAGAGGCCTGGCAAAATGTTACCTCTTTTGCTTAAGATGAAGTATTTTCCTTGAATTGCCCTCTGGTTTAATTGGCTTGCAATGAATGATTACAAGTACCATCCTCCCCCCTCTCCCATTACTATTGTTTCTTTTTATTATGGCTAATTACCATAAAGCTACTCGAACATTATGTGCCACCTATCCTACTTCTACTGCTGATGGTTGTTCAAGGCCTACTTTGGTTAGATGGTTCCCTCCAACTTATGGTTGGATTAAAGCAAACTCCGATGCCAGCTGGACTCCTAATTCTGCTGCTCCTGGAGGTTTGTTTAGGGACCATAAAGGGCAGTGTTTGCTTTTCTTTGCCTCTCCTATCCTTGCCTCCTCTCCTCTTGAGGTTGAATGCACTGCTGCTCTTCTTGCTTTACTGCCTGCTGTACCCTTCCAATTTAAGCTGCTCATTTTGGAGACTGACTCACAGACTCTCTTTAACATTCTTATTAAGAAGGTTCAACCGCCTTGGTTTTTAACTTGCTTACTCCAACGGATCTATGATGTTATTAATGGTCACCATCTACACATCCAAGTTAGCTTTACACTTAGGGAGGGGAACACCCCTGCAGATTGCCTCTTTAAGTTAAATACTACTACTGTTATCACTAGTACCTCTCCACCTGATTTTCTAAAACACTTTTTACTAAGTGATATGTTAGATACCCCCTACTTGAGATGCTAATACTCTTTTTGTGCATTTTGATGTTTTCTTCGAGTTTTTCTGCTGGTTTAACTGTTTCACTATCTACATGACTCTACCTGCTTTGCCTTGGCTGCTGTCACTGGAAGTATGGAAGGCTCCCTGTTTTCCCTTTTTCTACTGTCATGCTGGATTTTTTCGAGGGTCTCCCCATTTGGTGCAGGAAGGACGTTTCCTTTTGACTGCCTGTTTGCAGGGAATTTCTACAGGAAGCCCCTCTTTTGCTCTTGCTTGATATCCCCCTAGCCATTTTCTTTGGTCTTCTTGGACTGCTTCAACCTTGTACTGGATGTGTACTACCGGACTTCTATCTTGTACATTTGTTGCTCCCTTTGGTTTCTGCTCAGCATTATTTTCTTTTACTGCACAGCTCTTGGGTTTCTTTTTAGGCCTTTTGTTTTACTTGTATTTCACTTTATACTTGTAATTTTGGGAGCCTTTTTTTGTGTTAGTTGTAATGAGGGAGGTGAAACCCCTAGGGGTGAGTGCACTATGTATTTTTTCTATTTCTAGAGTGGATCACCTCATCACTATACTATACCTATATATATAGTATATACTATATATATATATATATATATATATATATATACCTTTCCTCTTATTAATATATTTGCCTTCGGGCTGTTCATATATATATATATATATATATATATATATATATATATATATATATATATATATATATATATATATTCTTTACGTGTAGATATGTATATGTGTATGTATATATCCATACGTATGTATATATGTAAATTTTTAGATATGTATGTGTGTGTATTATCTTGCCTGATCAGATTCCATTCGTCTGAAAACAATACTGATTATTTGGGTCAACATTGCCTTTGAGGTAGCCTGATTTATGGGACTCTTGCTGCCACAAGAAGAAAAACATCAAAAAAATTAAAACTAAGTCTCCACATAAAATATATATTAAACTACCAGTTACCTGTTAAGTGCAATGTTGTAGCACACTCTAATCACCGCCAACAATGGCTCTCCATGAACTGTGATATAAGAAGACGCTTTAACACAAAATCATGAATGGGACTAAAAAGGACTCAATACAACAACAGAGCAGTATTTCAAAAGTAAAATCATCTAAACTCAATCTCCCATCTTCTACAATTTTAACCTTAAAAAGTCTGACCAACATCGAGGATAACAAGCAATGAGAGGAAATAGATAGAAAAGATTAAACGCAAGGGAATAGAAAAAAAGGAACTAAAAGAGGAAGGTGAAAAAAATGGGGATGGTAGCTAGGGTTTGAAGAGATTAAATTTCATTTGATATTTAGTCGTTAATTATCAAAATCCTTTAAAACTATTTAAAACAAGGATAGGTTTGCAACAGACACTAAACGCAAATATATATAAAGTTTCTTAGGCGTAGTTCATAAGCATGAAATAAGTTTTTTAAATCTGTATAAATTAAAAGCAATTTTTAAATCTAAGTTATGCCTTTTAAGAGCATCAATCGAAATACTGTTGATTAAAAAGCCATTATCAGTGAGGGCTTTGACCTCCACAGTAGTATACAGTGCCTAACGGTGCAAAAAAAGTCTCGAGTCTTTTGTCTAACACATTGCTCACATCTCTTATAACAAAATAATAATAATAAATCATAATCTGAATCTCATCACCCACCCATCATCTATGCTAATTCTCATGCTTCTATTGTCACTCTCTATCTCCTAAACTTGCCTCTAAGCTCAGAAATCTTTTCCTCTTTGCCATTCACGCATAGTGGGCAAATCCATCACTCTCCAACACCAAATATCACTCAAACCAGCCTTCCTCTCCAGCTCATTATCTCGTCAAGCACTTTGCCTACAGCTCCGAAGACATCCAACCTCCTCACATTCCACAGGTCTCACCTGTCTTCTCTTCATTCATGATCCACATCGACAAAAATCACTCATCCAACCCTTAACCAAATTAAAAAATGCTTAATAGTGAAGCTGCAAGGTATTCGCACGGGTCATCATTAGAGAAGGTTTGACAGACAACTTCTTAACACATTCGCCGTCCTTCCTCTATCTACAGCTTGTTCCATCACCAGCTTTCTAATTTTCCACGAAGATTTCACATGCTTGTAAGCTGCAAAACTCAAAATAGCAATCACGCAACTCTCTTCTTCATTTTCCCTCTCAATCACATTCACACACCTCCATTCCTCTCATATATCCAGCTGCTGACACAATGCCAACAAACAACTACCCCTACCATTCCACAAACTTCCTCGCAAATCCAAACAACCCTCTCTCTCTCTCTCTCTCTCTCTCTCTCTCTCTCTCTCTCTCTCTCTCTCTCTCTCTCTCTCTATGGGTGAGTGAAACCAAAAGTTGACAATCACAGCACAAGTAAATCTCATGCATGCATTTCTTGGTACAACAACAACAAAAGATTTACACAAGTTACAAAATCCCTCTTGCAATTATCCCTCACGCATGTTTCTTAGCATCATGGGTTTGAAGATCACGGGCACAACGCCTTAGATCAAAGGCCATGAGCATATTACCTAGCACAGTGTGTAGGCCCAAAACTCATCCTAAAATGTGACCTACCTGAGAGAACAATCGAGACGCTGCTAAAACTTGGATTGAAAAGGACTTAAACAGAAGTAAGTATAAATGTAATAAAATGAGAATAAATTAAATAAAAAACTGTAAAATAAAAAAAATGATTAAAAACAAAGTGCAAATAGGGATTCAAATATCCGACTTGACATGAACTCATAAGAAACAAATAGGAGACCACAAAGCTGGTCTATGGAGAAGAGCGGAACTTCCTCACAATGATCAAATACTAAAAATTTCCAAATGAGTTTAGATGGTGAGAAATAGACAAAAGGACACTATAAGAGGAAAATTGATTTTTTGTAAGGCCCGCCGTACTAAAATACATTCATATAAAGGCATAATTATGACTTTATGAAATATAAAAAGAATCAAACTCATGAAATTCACCGAATTTGCAAAATATACGTGAAAGCAGGCAGAAGGCAATCATTCAAATTCAAAAATAAAACTGTGCAAGTCATGATGACATAGTTTTAAGTTCCCTAGAAACATTGTGAGGCAAGCTTTAACCCGAATTCAACGCCATACAAAATATGCAACTGCATCACACAAATGTAATTAAAAGCGTGCAATTCACACAAATGCATCATGCAACTGCACCTAAAATTGTGTGAAAGTTTTATATAGGTGTGCCAAAAGTCATACAAAAGAATCATGCAAGCGCATTCAAAATTGTGCGAATGCATCAAAAGCAAATTCGTGCATATCTATCCCAACAAACATGTTAAACAGTCGAGCATAAAATAAGACTATTTAGACTAAAAATGAGACAATTTCAAAACTAACACATCTCAAAAGGAAATTCATTTTGAAAATTTTATACTTTCTTTCAAAATCCAAAATTTAAACTTGACACCTACGTGCATGTAATACCCAATTATGGCTAAATCAGGTAGAAGTTTGATCATTTTAAAATATACCATTTTCGCATCCGCTGAAATCCGACCAAATTAATTTTATATAATCCTACATTTTGTAACGATCAAATTGATTGATATATACAGTTTTTATATAAATTATTAACATATTTTATTTTATAAAACATAAAATCATAACAAAATTTAATTTTAGTTTATCTTTAACTTAATTAAATCCTGGTTAAAACATTTGAGCACTGTAGCTTCTCAACTTTCAGCGATAAGCAATAGCGGAATGGGGTTTTGATGGAGAGACTAATGGTGAGGTAAATAAATTTAAGTGGATATGGGTACGCTACATATTTTTTCCTTGTTTCCCGCTGTCTCGACATTCTTTCATCACAGTACTTTAGCGAGATCAGAATCGCTCAGGATTGACAGCGGAAGGGGAGCAAGAGCTCTCGGGTGAATTATATATATAATTTGATTGCATAGTTTTTATTCACTTGAACGTAACATTTGAAGTATAAATCTAAAATTTTTATTGAAGTAAATATAAAAGATAACTGATTATAATATCTTAATTTCTAGATGTTTAGCATTTGAATTAAAAACCTAAATTTTGAAGAAGTTTGTATAAATTTACTACCCAAACTTTATCTGAAACTATTCAGAAAATTTTATTTAAACTTTTATGTCCTTATGATATAAAAGAAAAAGTCGAAAATAAAAAATTGTCATTTAAATGATTGTTAAAAAAGCAAAGTAGAAAAAAATTTAATAATCTAATTGTAATATTATGAATACTTTGAAATAAAATTGATTTACATATTTAAGCAACAACAACAACAACAACAACAACAACAACAAAGACTTAATCCCACTAAGTGGGGTCGGCTACATGAATCCTTTTTCTCCATTGCGTCCTATTTTGCGTCCTATTTAAATATGTCATTTAAATGATTGACATATTTAAGCATTGAATGAAAAATATGCAAATTAGCTAAATATGATTTATATATTTGCACAAATAAAAACAAGAGAAAAATACTATCTTATATAAAATACAGTTTAGACACAAAAAAAAAATTGTATTAGTCATACGATAACTATAACTAATGTATAAAGTATTAGGCAAAAAAGTAACCATAAAAATAATAATAGTCAATAAGCTATAATTTACAGTAAAAATTAAGAGAATATTTAGATGAAAGATAATGTATTATGATAAGATCCTGTCTGCAAATGATTTTCAATTATTTATCTTTCATATCAAATGATATTAGATAATGTTAGGAATGGAACATAAGTTTATATACAATTCTATAATTATTTATAATGTAACACACAATGGTCATAAAAAAACATTTAAAAACAAATAGAATGCTAATAAAATCAAGTATATAAAAATACCAGCATATATATTCTGAATGAAAAAATTCAGCCTCTTGAAATATTAGCAGGGATGCTAATGTAACCAACGTGTTGATGACTTTTACCTTCCACTTTGAACAATAGAATAAATATGATCTACAACCCACTATAACGATGAGGGATAAATTGGCCAAGATCAAGTTGGTGCCATTCTACTTCAAACAATAATGAAAATGAGCTACAACCCACTATGCTAATAAACGATGTATCAAATAGAAGTCAGAATTATTTATCGATACTGTTGAGATAGATGTATTAAATATTTATTGTAGTGCAAGTTAAGATATGTAAACAACAAATGTTCAAGCTCTCAATAATTAAAATAAGATTCTATAACTATAAATCACGCTAGTTGTTAGGCAATGATTAGGGTTATATGCAAATGAAGCTAGTTGTTAGGCAATGATTAGGGTTATATGGAAATGATAAGCAAATTTGATGATATTCTTGCAATTTTAATTAACTAACATGGATTTTGTTTCTCCGCCTTTCATGTTAAAGTGATTAAGAACTAAAATATATCGAGTTTGTTTCACTCACACCTAGTATTTAATAATTACATACAAATACATATAAGAAAGAATTCTAAAAGCTAATGAGAGAATGGAATTCATATACCGTAAAAGTGAAGCTGTAAATAATAACTATTTAAATTTTCTAGATGTTGAAATAGTTTTAGTAGATCTATTATTATTTTTAGAGTAGAATAAATTTTGTAATTTAGTAGCTCTTTTGAAGTTGACAACTGCTATTAAAAGAAATTTTAATGAACAATAACTTTGATACTATTTAATGTTAGTAGATATATTAAAATACTTAATCCAACTTTTGTTCATACTTTAGTATTCCAAACACTTAAGTCAGGTCATGAGGAATATATACTGGACTTGATCTACGTTCTGCTATGTTTGTGAGGGATGTATTTAACAGATGTGGGTCAGATTTACATATAAACAGTGCTCCAAAAATAAATGTATAAAACATCAATTTAAGTAAAAATTAAGACACTTGAGTATTATATGTTCAAAGTCTTAATAGGTTGAACATATCTAATGTTTATGATCATATAAAAATGATAAGCACACCCGATGATTTTTTTTATAATTTAATTATGACAAACAACATGCATGCTATTTCTTTCCTTTTCAAGTTACTATGATTTAAAATTGTAAAACACTAGCTAATTTTGCTTAGCTAACAGCAGTTTTTTTATAAAATCGTGTAAGAAAAAAAAAATCGAAGATCTAAATGAGTGAGAAGAGAGTTCGTGCACCACAAATGTGAAACTTCAAGTAATAGGTGTTTACATTTTCTAGATGTTGAACTGACTTTAATAGATCAATTGTTATTTTTTAAGTAAACTGAATATTGTGATTGTGTACATTTCAGTTCATTGGAAGTTACATTTTAAAAGAAAGTTTCTAAAAATAGTTTTGATATTTTTTAATGTTAGAAGTGTATTTAGGAACTCCATCTGACCATCAATTCCATCTTAATATTCCAGTCTCAAAACCATATATGACATAAACTTTCTTAATTTTACTACATGCGTCCCTTCCTACCTCATAAAGATTAGATTCCTTGTCCTGAATTTGCACTTGACCTATTTATATTTCATTATTTCAAAACCATCTCTCTGTGTATTAAGCAATTATAACCACATAAGCTATCAATAATGGGAACTTAATGCTAAACAATGTATCACTCCACCATATTCATAGCTAACAATAAACATTTTTGGCAGCTTCAATATGCTCTTTATTATAAACGTTTTCTCATTAATGTCCTAATATTAACCATATCTACATATGGATTTGCACTAAGAGATGCTAATAGAAATTAATGAAAAGATTCTTCTGGTGTTCATGCAAGAGTAACAAACTCTACAAGCATGAATGAAGTCTTCCCTCAAAGATATTGAAGAAGAATAAAATAAGACTGACACATGAAATAGAGTTAATGAAAGAAAATTAAGGGGACAAAATTAGAAACAAACCTCTGAACCTTGTCGATGACACAGCAGTTAGAAGCACTTTCAGTACTTGCAGTATCGTACTGTGAAATCCACATGTCTCCCCAATAAGTCGTAAGTCAGAATCAACAATCAAATAAATAATCATAGCAGAGATGCATACAAACCTATCAGGTGACGAATTATCAACACAACCACAGACCATGCTAAGAATATTGGTAAATAGTGGATCGCTTTTACCACCTTCCAGACCAGGATCACCTTCCAAGTGATCATACGCAATGAGTTTCTGATATTGCACAATTAGAATGAGAACTGACACTAACAAAGCTTGAAGGCAAATGAAAATTGATTCATACTGGTAAGACCAAAGAAAATACCCAAAAAAGATATTTTGAAAACAAAAATGGAACGAATAGAAATTTATGAAAGATCTACAGCCAGTAATGAGTCATAAGTAGATGATACCTAATAAACCTGGAAATTATATGAAAAAATGAAAAAAATATATTTTGATTGAACAAGCCAAGTCTTCAAATATTACAATTTCGGAATGCTTCAGTATTTAGATCAAATAGTAAATACTGACCCTAACTTTGCATAAATTATTCCTCATTTGATACGAATTATAAGGCAGTTCTAATTACGTTAACAAAAAACACACTAGTAGAGCAGGAGCGAAAACCACAATTAATATTTTCATTTGAAGATCTGTCCAGGCGCTGATTCCTGCCACAGTTGCCAGCCAACCACTCCACATGACTGCTTGCATCTCCTCAGCCCATCCACCAGTTTCCCAGGGTCATTGGAGTCCACCATTTTGGTATAATTACACCAGGACAACCACCCTAAAGTACCCTTTCATTTTCCACAACAATGGAGAACACTTTTTTGCTAGAACTTTGTTGATGTAGAGCCTATCGAACTAAGAAGTTCAATGGATCGCTTTATATGTATAATTCCTTTTCATTTCATTGGATTTATTTTATTTTATTTTATTTTTTGTACAAATCTATCAATCACTTGGTCCTAGCCTGGGAAAGTTGCACTAAAAGTTTCTGTATCCAACCAATGTCCTGCATACTATCAAGGCCTGCCTGAGGTACAGCTCCACCAATACAGAGAGTTTGATTGACTAACTGACTAAGGGAAAGAGGACGCCTTGCTGTACCTAGCCAGGAAAATAGCTAAAATTTCCCTTTCCACAATCCAACTCACTATAACAACTGCAATAAAAAACTGATTAATAGCATATCTCAATACTCTTATCAACTGAGCATTACTTCTACAATTGAATTTTAGCAAACATATTTGTCTTTGATATCAAAAAATTGATTGCATTTGCTTCATCAATTATTAACAATGTTCTAAAAATGCTAAGTACAATGTGATGCATAAAAATGAATTTTTACACAAAAAGCAAAGCAAAACATCATTTTTATTTACTAGAGTGATCATTACTAGTATATCATATATAAATCTACGTGAAATTAATAATCATCAACTTCACATCAAAAAATAATTTTTAACAAATATAATGATAAATCACATGATAATAATTTTCAACCAACTAAAAGAAAAATAAATCAATATGCTAATACAAACAGATAACCATAAAAAAAAAAAATACAGTTCAATATGAACAAAATGCCAGGAAGTTTTTTTCCAAAATGTTATCCTGTTGTAAAAAGGAATAATATTTGTTGTTTCTATAGTGTAAGACATTATCAAATGCAATGGTATTCTCATCTATATTTCATAATATCAATTTCTTCCATAAACTTGTGGCATCAAACATAATATAATATATGCAATAACTTGTTTGAACAAAGTCTCCCAGCAATAAAATGTAAGCTTAAAAGCCAAAAGGTACAGTTCAACAGGGGAAGTTAAAGAGAATTGGATAAATCTAGAAAGATGAATATAAAAACTAGTTTGGAACAGTCCACATTCAACGCAGTTGGCTATAATTCAGCAATTGTTAGTAAAATGGGAATTTCCTTTTTTTTATTTGGTGTTCTGCTGGCGATGCATGGTTGCAGTTCACTTTTGTTCAAAAATGAAACCAATAGGCAGAAAAAAAATCAAACGGTACAACCTCATACAAAAGCCTAGCAAGTCGAAAAATAATAATCAGTGCAATCATAGAAAAATAACCAACATGATCTTACAAGGTCCGGTCTATAACAAAGAAAATTTATAAAATTGATTTCAACGGTTTAACAAGTAAACTAAAGAAAACTTAAGCTAAAAACTAAAAAATATGAGCTGAACTTGCACTGCCATTTAAAAAGAGCATCATACATGCAAGCAATCTAATGCAGGCTCCATCAGCTTTATGTTCTTAGTTTCAAATGCAAGTCTGAGAGGTTGCAACACCACTTCTACTTGATTGCCTTCTAAGATGTGTCCAGCACTTGATAAAGATGCTGTAATAGGTTTCAAATCATCAACAGAATTGACATAAGTAGCTGCTTCATCTCCAGTATCAAAATTTGATTGTAGGCTAACGGCAGAGTTTCCTTCTTTAACTTCACCATGATCAGCTCTGCCAACCATGAAGAAAGTCCATGATTAAAAAAAAATCCCTCTTAACACACTGCAAAGAAAGTGTTCTTAAAACTGAAGGGAATTGCATGCTGCCAATGTTAATTGAAGTTGAAGCGCAGTCTATGTGCAAGGTTTTAGCTATGTAAAATGGAAACATATTTGAAGTATCAATTTTAAATACGTTAATGACATTAAAAATTCACTCCAGTTAGAGCATCTCAAAAACAAAATTAATTATGCGGTTATAGTTCAAGCCAAGATAAGTAAAACACGTAAAAGTTCCCTATCAGATGATCTGTGTCCTGTAATAACTATGCAAACTTCCAGCCCCAACTGTAACTTTTTCACAGATTGGATTGCTATTATTCAGGTACAAATTTAGTTCAAAATACATAAGACCTGACACAGATTGCCAATGCAGTACAAGCAAGATGATTCAGCACAAATTTAGGTAGAAGTTGTCAAAGAAACACCTCCTGGTCATTAAGTAATGCTTGGGAGGGAATTGAACGGTGGGTTGGATAGGTTGGATTAAATTGAATGCGTCAGTCATGCTGGGCAGATTGGGTTAGGTCACTCAAGCTGAGTCAATTACTTTGTTAGAATGTGCAAGTTGATGCATAATAAAAGGACAATTCTCTATCATTCGTTGCTTTAAGTCCTCAAGGATTCCAAAGGGTTCTTTCGTTACATAATAATATCTATTATAATATTATATTTTATTATTATGGTCTCATATTGATATTACGTTATATTTGTAATAGTATATTGTAATATTATGAAGAGAAAGCGTGGTAGTCAGTGTAATATACATCATGCAAAAGTAATATATTTATGGTGTATTTTATTATTTATACAAAGGCAACCCATGCAAGCTTAATTTTAGTCAACATGTCAAAATTAATCATCTTTCAGATCAATCATGCCTTAAACGGCCATAGAAAATGAGGAGTCGAGATAACTCAAGTTCAAATAATGTATTCAACCATGGGATTAACCATTACGAAGTACGAGTATCAAAGTTACAATAACATTTACTTATGTATGCAAACATATCAAAGAGTCACATTATGAAAGTTTGAGAATTAAATTTAAAATAGCGATACACAAATAAAGAATAGGAAAATCAAGAGTCAAATTCATGATGCATGAAAAGAATTAAAACTAAGTGGCTCATCATATATCAATTTTATGCATGCATTGGAAGATTTTGGCCAAGTTAAGGAGATAACCGCCCATGGTTTCACGAAGGATCGGCAAATAAATTGTTTCTTGATGTTTTTTTTATAATCTAGTGCATGGGTGTATTAGAAATACTATTATAAAAATACATACATACATACATTTTATATATATATATATATATATATATATATATATATATATATATATATATATATATATATATATAAGAAAAGCCCGAAGGCGAATATATTAATAAGAGGAAAAGTACAGATAGATTGGAAGAAAGGGCCAAAAAAGGACCCTAACAATCCGGCATACAATGCACACGTAAGAAATACATGTATACCCAAGATTAAAAAGTAGACAAAGAAATTTTACACCAAAAGTCTGCAAGCACTCGCAAATTCAGTTAGCTTGTTAAAGATTTAATTTAGCCCTGCCTCTGCCTCTGGTTTTAGGACAGAAGCCAGCCAACAAATTGTTAAGTTTGCTACCATTACCCGAATTAACTAATGTATCATCCCTTAAGTTTGGTAGTAGGCCTCCATTCATCTTATTCTTCTTCCTGGATGTATAAACTTGTCATTCATCATCTGAATATTGACTCATCTGCTCCGTGGATTGGTCCAAAGATTGACAAACAATCGTAGGCTGTTGCACATCATGAACTTCATGTGTCTGAGTCACAGTAAGAACTTGTTCTATCTGATGAAGCGGTAGAAACTCAGTAGAAGTATTTCCACCAGTTACTAGGGCAGGTGAAGTGTGACTCTCCCCTGCCCCCATGAGAAGAGGTTCAAAGTAGGACCTACATCATGAGCTTTGTGTGGTATATTACCTGCGAGGATAGTGGCATCTTCAGAGTATCCTTTTGATGATCAAAAGTGTCAATAACTTGGAACAGATCAGGAGGAGGGGGAATCACTGCCTCTGACTGAGTATTTTGCTTCTTTGGTCTTAGATGGGGGTGTAGATGGTGACAGATAATTGGAATGGTCGAACATGCGACAATTCGCGCAATACGAAGGGAAAGGCTCGATAACAACCTTTTGTCAATATCCTTGATGTTGTGAGCCTAACCAAATTTTCTCAAAAGCGATCGAAGCGATGTTCCTTTCAACAAGTACCCTGGCTTCAAAGGGACGGGAAAGATTAACAGTAGGAATGTCCGTTTTGAGTGGGTTACCATAGGCCAAGGCAATAGAGTACAGCACTTCTTGAGTAAAATGATGAATTTTTAGGCAGGGAGACGAATCCAGACCGGAATGGTTGGTGGTTCCGTCTAGGGGTCAAAATCCACCGACCATTTCAAAATCTTCATCGCTCTGTTATCAATCCAGATTAATCTTCTAGCAAATAAACGTGTAATCCTCTTCATTATTAAGTTGAAGAAGGATGTGTCTTCAATCTAAAAGACCAACTTTCCACTCCCCAACAAGGTGCATAAGCTCAAATTCCTTACGAATAAGCTCCATTTTGGGATGGTCATAAAGGAATTTCCCGACCAAATTCAGACGACAGGAGTGAGCAAGCTGATTACTTTCTGCTACCATAAAAAAGATGGTTGGCTTCTCATTCTTCCTACCAGGTTTCTTGAAGTAGTAGAATTTGCTACCCTCTACCAGCGCAAAGAAAGGTGAGAAGAAACATGATTTAGGAGTACTTGAGGCGTGTATACCCGCAAGGGCAGCAATGTGCGTTCTGTCCAAAGCCATACAATGAAGAGTGCAGAGAGTGGCCAAGGAAGCTAACACAGGCCAGCAAGGATCAGTGAACAGGTGACGGTTCGAGCAGAGGAGGATTCGACGTCAAAGCAGAGAGAAGCCAACACACCGCAGCAACAGACGCAGACGAAGCTGAGGAGGAATAGTCTGGGTCAGCCTGCAGTCGAGATCGCGGCAATATTGATGTCATTTGGTCTGCAACAACAAGAACGCGAGCTCAAGAACAAACGACGCTACGCACGAAGCCGACGCAAGTCGTCGAGATCGGTGACGTCGTTCAACCTGCAGTGGAGCACCGCAGAAGGCAACGAGAGCTCCAGACGGAACAAACGAGGAAAACGAAACTACGCACGGCGAAGACGAAGAGCAGCGAGGAGAAGACGCGAGAAGAAGGATCAGATGCGATAAATCGATGTAACAGTCGATAGGGTTCGCCATGAGGCGAAACCCTAGCAGAGCCGACCGTGGGAGAAGACAATGCCATCAACTACTATTAGTATATATATATATATATATATATATATATATATATATATATATATATACATACTTTTTTTTTTGAGTTCAAGAACTTCAATACATACTCTGTTCTTAAAATTGTTTGGGGAAAATGTCAATCCAGTCTTTTTAAGGAGTTGTGCATCTTCATTCATAAATCTATCAAATTACTATTCCACTGCATAAATATTGCTTCCTCCCTTTCTCAGTCACTAACCTTTTTATCATATGACGCCATCAACTATTATTATGTATATCTATCTATCTATCTATATATATATATATATATATATATATATATATATATATATATATATATATATATATATATATACATACTTTTTTTTTTGGAGTTCAAGAGCTTCAATACATACTCTGTTCATAAAATTGTTTGGAGAAGATGTCAATCCAGTCTTTTTAAGGAGTTGTTTATCTCCATTCATAAATCTATCAAATTACCATTCCACTGCATAAATATTGCTTCCCCCTTTTCTCATTCACTAACCTTTTTATCATATGAATCCTTAGTTCTATGAATTAATCTAATTACATTCCATGGTTAACCAAATTAAGCTCTTAACTTATCATATTATGCAGCAATTACGTGAATTTACTTTAAGCAATTCACATTGTGTTTGCTGCTTTCGATCAATAAAGCCCTTGATTATAGCAATTAACTCGGGTTTTGACAATATTGCTTAACAACAATGTGCAACAGCAAATATTAACATTAATAGCTTGAATTATCAGTTAACAGATTGCAAATACTATATATCTACTGCAAATGAAACAAACTAGTTTACTTAGTGAAAGCTCAAGAAGCAACCTCTCGTTTGCTGTTGTTGAAGATTCTGCTCGACTCTTTTCTAAAGAAGGCTTTTCATTTTTCAAATTTTCTGCAAGTGAACAGAAGGAATTATCCTCGTTACTAATGAATTTTCAGAAGAGCTTATACTCATGAATAGAGCAAATTAAACATCAACCTAGATAAGTTGGCATACAAGGAATTTCTAGAAAAGTAGAGAAACAAAATCAATAAGTCATGCTTTACATTATAAATGACCTTTCAAATATATTAGGTCCCAACTGAAGAGAAATAAAGAAGACGCTGCCCACTGTAGACGAACAGGGCATCTAAGAATTTATTAAATCATGCAAATGAATATGAATCAAAACTGTTCATCATGGCAAAACCCTAAGAAGATAAAAAACCTTTGAATGTATCGCAATTGGCTTTAGAACCTTTAGCATGTACACAATGAACTAAAAGTTTCAAATGTTTAAATCACATCACTCAAAACACTTGCATGCCCAAGATGACCTAATCTACCAATTTAATTGCGAATTGCTCAATTATACAATTAATTTATACTCAACCAATAAAATGAGTGATCAAAGTGCTAGACAAGATTCCAAAGGAAAAAAAAAGAATAAAAATTAAAGAAAGCAGCATAATCAAAGCAGAAAAGCCTTCAAAATGCAATCTTAGTTGACTTCCATGGAGCTACAGTTGATCTAATAATTAATGATCATGTCATTCATAAATATATTATTAAAGAACTTTCTACAAGGAATCAAAAAACGTCAATGCAACTATGAATCTTCACATCACCTATAGAAAGAAATTCTAATGTGTAAGTGAGTTTGGATGCTCATGTCTATGGAATCCAAGGTCTCCAGGTCATATCTAAACCTTTTCTGGCCAAAATATAGATAAAAAAGCCAAAACGAAAATGTAAACCGTGGAATGAAAACAAAACAAATGAAAGAAAGTATATAATGCTTTATGCAACATTGCGTACTCTAGAAAGCTAAAAAATGAAAGCAAAGCCTTCCTTTCAAAGTAAAGAAAATAAAAATTCAACAATGTTTCAGGATGGGCAACGGAAAAGTCTTTATAAGGTTGAATGAATCACAAATAAGTGTGAAACAGAGGGAAGGTAGTGTGAGCGAGTAGAAATTGAGAGATAGAGAGCTAGGAAAAAAAAAAGCATCAAAACTATTTTATGTTGAACAATAAAGCGTCCAGAGTTCATAAGAGAAAAGATTCCATTTGATGGTGCAAATCTGAGTTTTCATGAGTTATGATGACTGCATAAACAAATAGTCGAACAATTAAAAAATTACATTAACTCAAGGGCTTTTTACTTCATGAACCCAAGATACACAAAAATAACATAGGCAAAATGCACGATCTTCATAACAGTAGGATTTGAGATTACAAGCTAAGGAGCAAACCACAAAGAAAAGTTGTCATGAGGCTTGCATGAGAATTAACATTGTAAACAATCATTCTCATAAAAGCCTTATCCTCGAACCCGTAGCTAAACCAAAGCAAGCTGAATTTATCTGCCATACAAGACCAAAAAATGTCCAAATGCAACAATGTGCTGACCTGCTGAAATCTAGAACTATAGATACTATTCGAGGATAATTACATCATCCCAATATCATTTCATGGCCCTAAGAACCTAAGACAAAAGTTTGTGCGCTCATCATGTATAATGGATCAGCCACTAATCCAAGAATAAGTCCAAAACCTTTACAGGAGAATCAAATGATGACTCAAAGATAAAATAGTTTTATCACTGAA
This sequence comes from Papilionanthe hookeriana x Papilionanthe teres, assembly GCA_022702705.1. Lineage (NCBI taxonomy): Eukaryota > Viridiplantae > Streptophyta > Magnoliopsida > Asparagales > Orchidaceae > Papilionanthe > Papilionanthe hookeriana x Papilionanthe teres. The sequence goes on along the minus strand of CM040439.1, from coordinate 3,598,013 downwards.
AAAATATAATGTGTCATCCATTTATCGTTCGTAACAGGCATGCAACACATTTGGACAAAGTTAAAACTAATGGTTCAGCAATTTTGGCACCAGACCTAAGAGCAGTATTAATAGAACAAAGAGTAACGCCCAACTATGTAGCCTCGTGTATGGCATCATCAATTAAACATGTCCAACACCTACATCCATGCCACCTAGCTTCCTTAAATGCCATTTGTTCAAACTTTATTCAAATTTTTATACTCCATTTTTCACAACCTCCAAAATTATTACAAATATTTTTATGAAATCCTATATTTTGATAAGTTCAGTTTAATATATAGATGTATATATGTAAATCTAAGTAGATTGATGTATATATAAATTAAAGTACCAAGTAATTTAATACTCTGAAAGTATTTAATAATCTATATCTATCTATCTATCTATCTATCTATCTATATGTATATGTATGTATGTATGTATGTATGTATGCATGCATGCATGCAATGTATGTATGTATGTATGTATGTATGTATGTATGTATGTATATGTATGTTTTTTTTTTAAGCGCCCAAGAGCTAATTATATTAAAATTGAAAATGTACATAAAGATTGTATGAGAGGACACAATAAAGGCGTCATACTCATACGATACACACACACTAATATCCCAAAAAAGATAAGACACAGATAAAGCTCTAAAATTCAAAAATCGTAGATAAGAAGTTGTTAGGGGCAAGCCAGTTTGGTCCTACCTCTGCCTCTGGTTTTAAGAACGGAGCCAGCTAAAAAATTGCCTAGTATCGTGTCATTACCCAAAGTAACTAAAGTAGCATCCATTAAGTTCTCAAGCTAGGGTGTACCTCCATTCTTCTTCTTCCTCCTAGATGTGTATACATGTTATTCCTCATCCGAAGACTGGCTCATATGATCAGTGTGGTCAATCGGATTGTCGAGACGTGTAGAGAGGATGAGTCATTTTCTCCTCACTAACAGTAACAACATTATCATTCTAAAGAGGTGATAAACACGTCTCCTCAGCACCTGAAGCTTCCTGAGGATGTGGAGCTGCGATGCTTTCCTGAATCTCAGACCGAACAATATCCTTTGGAAGTAAAAATTCTGCAGTATTATTTTCAACAGTGATAGAAGTTGTAAGATGCCAAACTGAACCATCTGCCAATACAATAGTTGGAAGAACAAAAACAATATTATCCCCGGTAGTGGGAGGGAGATGCACCGCCGTGTCAACTGATGTTTCAATAGTCGGTGGAATGCACTAGGGAGTGGATGAGGGACAGGTATGAAGTGGGGCAGAACCAGTAGTATTTTTACTTGAAGGTTTTAGATTCGAATGCAAATAATAACACTGAGAAGGCGAGTGCCCAAACATACGGCAGTCGGTGCAGTAAAAAGGTATCCGTTCGAGTTCTGTTTCTGTCAAAATCCTTGATGTTGTATGCCAACACATGTCTCTTCTGGAAAAGGTAAAGTAATATCTCGTTCTATCAAAATTCTGGCTATAGAATGCCGAGTCAAGTTCACTGTAGGCGTATCAATTTTGAGGGTTTACTGTATACCATAACTAAGGCGAAGAGGAGCTCTTGATCGTAAATGTGGACCTTTAAACCTGGGAAGCGCAGCCAAACAGGAATGGTAGGAGGTTCACTACGAGGGTCAAAATCTATCGTCCATTTTAAAACTTTCATCACCCGGTTGTCTATTCGAAGGAGTCTCCTCGCAAACAAATGGGCGTAATCTTCATCATCTGATAGTTGAATGAGAATATGTCGACCATCCAATTTACCAATCTTTCAACCCCCTTTTCAACTTCATTTGCTCAAAATCCTTTCGAATCAGCTCGAATTTAGGGTTTGAATAAAGAAACTTACCTACGAAGAACAGTCGGTAAGGCGCAGCTAAGGTGGAGTTCTCGGCTTCTGTGAGAAAGATTGCAGGTTTGCATTTTTACTGGATGTTTTTTTTATAAACCCGGTTTTAACTCCAAGAGCAAAAGCATCATGGTAACACTACGGGAACATATTTGAAAGAGGGGCAGGAGCGGGGTTATCACCGACAAGAGCGGCGGCGTAAGAAAGAACCCCTGAGGTCATCTCCTTGGTCGTTGTCAGTCACTGCGTGAGGAAATACCGAGAAGGATGACGCTCTGGCACAGAGCAGAGTAGCGATGGCGCGGCTGTCCAGAGAAGGCGTCTGCGGCCGAGAAAAGGCTCAGCCAACCGACACACTCGACGCAGCCGTCTCATAGCAGGAGGACGACGGCGTGCGAGCTGCTGCGAGGAGATATGAGACGACAACAGCGTGCTGAAAGCTTCGTCGTCGAGGTTGACGATGAAGTGCGAAAAAGTGAAGGAGACAACGAAAGAGACGACGGACCAAACCTCGAAACGAATTGCGAGCCAAGGATTGGACGAAAACCTTCGTCGTCATGCTCGATGAGACCGACGAAATGGAAAAAACGAAGAATCACTGCGAGATTTCGTCATCAGGCGAAACCGTAGCGGAGCTAACCACCGACGACACCATATATATATATATATTTATATGGAAACGTCTAAGGGCTAATTATATTAAAATTGGAAAAGGTACATAAATGTTGTATGAGAAGATCCAACAAAAGCACCCTACCCATGCGACACACACACTAACACCCCAAAAAAATAAGAAACAGATAAAACTTAAATATTCAAAACTCCTAGAAAACAAGTTGTTAGGGGCGAGCCAGCTTAGTCTTGCATCTGCTTCTGGTTCTAGGAACGGAGCCAGCTAACAAATTGCAGAGTGTCGTACCATTACCCGAAGTAACTAAAGTATCATCCATTAAGTTCTCAAGCTGGGGTGTGCCCCCATTCTTCTTCTTCCTCCTAGATATGTAAATATGTCATTCCTCATCTGAAGACTGGCTCATCTAATCGGTGTGGTCAACAGCTTGTCGGTATGTAGAAGAGGATAAGCCCATTGTTCCTGACTAACAATAAGAACATTCTCATTCTAAAGAGGTGGTAGAAATGTCTCCTCAACACTGATGTTTCCTGAGGATGCAGAGCTGCAGTGCTCTCCTGATTATCGGACCGAACCAATATTCTTTGGAGGTAAGGATCCAGCGGTATCATTTTCAACAGTGATAGAAGCTGTAGGTTGCCCGACTGAACCATCTGCCAACACATCAATCGTAACAACAAAAACAGTATTGTCTCCGGTAGTGGGAGGGAGAGGTGGCAGCGTGTCAACCAGTGTTTCAATAGTCGATGGAATGCACTCAGGAGTGGAAGAGGGGCAGGTATGAAGTGGGGCAGACACAATAGCATTTTTACTTTGAGGTTTTATATTCGGATGCAAATGATAACATTGAAAAAGGGAGTGTCTAAACATACAACAGTGGGTGCAGTAAAGAGGTATCCATTCGAGTTCTGCTTACTACCAAAATCTCTGATGTTATGTGCCAACACGTCTCTCCTGGAAAAGGATAAGTAATATCCCGTTCTATTAAAATTTTGGCAATAGAATGCCGAGTCAGGTTCACTGTAGGCGTATCAATTTTGAGGATTTACCGTAAACCATAGCTAAGGCGAAGAGGAGCTCTTGATCGTAAAGGTGGACCTTCAAACCTGGGAAGCGCAGCCAAACAGAAATGGTAGGAGGTTCAATAAGAAGGTCAAAATCTAACGTCCATTTTAAAACTTTCATCACTCGGTTGTCTATTCGAAGGAGTCTTATCGCAAACAATTGGGCGTAGACTTAATCATCTGATATTTGAATGAGAATATGTCGATCGTCTAATTTACCAATCTTTCAACCCCCTTCAGCTTCAATTGCTCAAAATCCTTTTGAATTAGCTCAAGTTTAGGGTTTCCATAAAGAAATTTACTTACTAAAAACAGTCGGCAGGACGCAGCTAGGGTGGAGATTTTGGCCTCTATGAGAAAGATTGCAGATTTACTGTTTTTACGGAATGCTTTTTTGAGAAACACGGTTTTAATGCCAAGTGCGAAAGCATCGTGATATCGCTACAGGAACATATTCGAAAGAGGGGATGGAGCAGGGTTATCACCGGTGAAAGCGGCGGCGTAAGAACGAAGCCCTTAGGTCATCTCCTAGGCCAGTGTCAAGGTGAGGAAGTACCGGAGACTCTGCAGAGCCCTTCGTGTTCGAGAAGAGGCAAATGCGAGCAGGTCTTCGAGCTTGGCGTTGATACAGAAAGAAACAGATGACGGGAAATAATGTGCGAGCAGGCATCAACCTGCGAGCCAAGGAGTCATGCGAGCTGATGCCGAAGAATCTAACGAGTAACATCATCGTCGAGCTCGACGAAATCGATGAAGTGCAAAGGAGACGACAAAACTGATGACGTACTAAACCTTAAAATGAAGCGAGCCAAGGATTGGACGAAAACCTTCGTCGTCGTGCTCGATGAGACCGACAAAAACAGAAACATCGTCATCAGGGCAGACAGATGTCGTTAAGCCGAACTGCGAGCACACAAAGGATCGTCATCTGGCAAGGCGAGCAAACCTTCGTCGACGGGTAAGACGAAATCGAAGACGTGAATCGTCGTCGTGAGATATGACGGAAACTGGAGTGGAGCCGATAGTTCAGCGCCAGGAATCGCCATCAGGCGAAACCCTAGCAGAGCCGCCCGCTCCCAACGCCATATATATATATATCATGCCTCAATCTCGCCATAAAAAATCTAAGACGTCAGATAGGGCAAAAGGGAAAGAGGAAGAGGAAAAGAGAAAGGAAGGAGAAAGAAGTTAGGTAAGTAAGAAAAAACTAAATTTTTGTATTGTTTTTTAAGATAACGCCTTAAATTCAAAGTGGTTATGCATTCAGGCTTATGAATTCAAGGTAGTTATGCATTCAAGCTTGTGAGTGATGTAATTTTGAAGTAAACTGTATTTTGAAGTTAATTTGATTTAAAATTAATGGCATTTACAGACATACCAAACAATTCTTAAACATCTACATGTCCAATACCCAAACTATCATAATTAAATACCACAATCACTAACTTCTTAAAAGTGAAATACATATTTTCATGTGTAATTTTTTAACATCAAAGCATTATAAATATAAATATTGAACTTCAGGTGTTAGACATATGTGAATTTCCCTTAAAATTAGGTTATAAGTTGAAAAATATTAGAGTGCATAAAAAACAGAAAGATTTTGAGATGACTGTAACCAAGAAATTTGTCATATTGTCAATCGTAAATTGATAAGATATTCATTTTTACATTTAGGGCCCGTTTGGGGCAGCTTATTTTGTGCGGTAGCGTTTTGAAAACGCAATTGACTTGTTTAGGTAAATTGCGTTTTGGCAGCTTATGCGTTTTCAAAATACTGAAAACAGCGTTTTCACACGTCACCTTCCTAGGTGCGGTGGGAGCTTTCTGGCTGCGGTCTGAGTTTTCCAAAAAAAAAAAAAAATTATAACAATGACAAAGACTCAAACTTTATCGAAGAATTATTTTTAATCGACTTATCGACAGATTATTCAATAAATGCAATACTGCCCCAAACAGACCCTTAGAAAACAAACTTTAATTAGATTTTTGAATTTAATTTTATATGTATTCAAATTTGTATGTAAGTTTTAGAATTGTTTCATTTCCCAAGTGCACATTTTTTGCCCTACCATGTATGATAAAAAAGCCAACATTTGATAAACATAGCTATATGCACCTGAAAATGAACTATATATATATATATATATATATATATATATATATATATATATATATATATACATGCCAACAATAAAAAAGAATAAACTTATAAAAAGACGTGGATAGATTCATAAAAAGAAGATTATTGTAGCCTATACAAATAAGAACGACCGAAGTGGACACATCATTAATATGTTTATGATAATTTGTATAGATAGGGTGACAAAAGTAACCCCATAATTGATATATTTATGATAATCTATATAGATAATGGCAACAAATATGAGTTGATAAATGATTATGATAACATGTACAAATAGAGCAACAAAGATGAGCTCATAGGAGGCAAAAAACCCTCAATTTAATCTGTTCATGATAACATGCATAGATAGCGACAAAAATGAGCTCATATGAAGACAAAAAAGCCCTCAAGAGAGATGCTTATGATACACGTCCAGGCACGGAGAAAAAGGCGAACCCTTATAGGATGATCAATGAAGCTTGTTCTACAAACATGATATGTTATAAAGATGAAAGAATATTTTCCAATCTATGTTAAATAATGATTGAAATAAGAAAAATATAAATTTATGAAGATATTAAAGTGGTATGATATCACCTGTGCATATGAAAAAAATAGTGTTTATAAAGTTATAATGTTTAATATTCTATTAAAGTTTCTTTTAGCTAAATATCTCATTTAGTGTTATAGACCAATTGTTATTCAGATAATTTCATCTTATAATTATTACAAAAAAATGCATAGTCCATGAGGCCTGTTTTAATTCTTAGTATATTTAAAGTCTATATTAGAGTTATTTATCTTATCGAGCTTCCAAGCTCATCAAATATTACATTGCATGTTTTTTTTTCTCGTAAAGAAAAAAATAATATCAAGCTTGTGTGAGGATAAGATTTTGTCAATTACCATTTATTTCTATGAATATTTTTTATGTAAGATAAAGCATGATCTGGTATGTCGATGATGAAATTTGTTTATGTTATCTAAATAAAATTTGATATATTTTAGAAGCTCTCTGGTCGAATGAATGAAAATTTTGAAATGGTTCCTCATTATTGGCATTGATAGATAAGTGAGTTAGAAGTTTCTATTACATAATTTATTTGAGTAGCTCAACTGAATGAATCTTATCATTCTTCTCTTTTGAGGGTCATAAATCAAAATAGATATTAGTGATAAATCTAGTCAATGGGATTGTACCATCTATTATGCCTTTTGATCGACTGAAAGGGGCCGTCAAGAAGTGTGACATTTTTTTCTTGGGAAAAACACTTTGGTGGTTGTGAAAATGTGAGAAGATTTGATTCATTCCATATTAATCTCTCTCGTCTGGGTCGGCCACCACCTCCAAAGCTTAGAGGATTTGATTGGGATATCTTAGAAAACATTTGATTTAGTTTATTCCTTCCTATTTTATGCTTCTCTATTTTCTATTAATTATTTCCTTTCCTAATATAAGTGAGATATTTTTGGTAAGATTTTAAATAAAGATGGATTGATTTCTCTATATATATGCACCATATTTGTGAATAATGAATAGAGCAATTATCCTCCACAAGTAATTCCTTATGTCAAATTGGAAGAATAAGGAAAATAAATTATTTCTTGTGGTCAAGGAAATAGAAAACATTTTAATGATTCGTGCCAAAATATGAAATCATAAACCAAGTCCCACTAGAAAGCTCTATGTATAAGAGGAAACATTAAGTGAGACAAGAATGAACCATGTTTGTGAAGCAAAGGCAACATAGGCCATACAAAAAGGTTCATCGGGCCACTTAGAAAGTTCATCTTTGATTTTTTTATAATAAAAATAAATATACATCAATGAAAAGAATACAACAAAAGCAAATGCAAAGCATTGCTAGATGAGAAAAGAAAAAAAAAAAGTAAATGCATTAACAAATCCGAAATGTAGTGAATCAACAAATGTTCGAAAGAGACAAGCCAAAATAGTCCTCATTAAAAACATAATTTGGAGCCAAATATATGTTAATGAGTTGTAGTATACTAGTTTTCTTCTTCTTCTCATACCATATATAAGTTGAAACTTCATATTCACAAGATAATCTGAGCTAGAAAAGCTACAAAAAAGAGTTTGAATTACCCATGTCCCCCTAGCTTGAATAACATTATAAGCAAAAACCGAGCCGGGTAATCTTAATAATGTAAGTAGGTGTACGTCAATTAAAATTACTAGGGTAGATACATAGAGGCACTAATTCTAAGACAAGATTCAAAGATGATGAGTTTTGAGTACAAATTAGGTCGCAAGTAGTTAGAGCAACCACCAACTCATTAAAGGAAAGTTTTTTAACAAATGGAAGATCCCCGCTTCAAAAGTGTTTCCGCTTTTGTAGCTCTGAATGTGCCCTAAAGAAATCTTAGAAATTGTGACCAAATATTTTGCAAGAGAAAAAATGAGGAATATCGTTAAACTTAACTATTTGCCAACAACTATAAGATGTGGAATCAATCCAAATTTCTTCTAAAGTGGGAAGTAAAATCCGATTGAATAATGCACAAGCAATTATCTACCAAGATAGCTTGACAATAACAACATTAACATGAATAAATTTACTAAAAAGTGAGGCAAGAGAATATAAAATAGTTTGATTAAAGTAATAAATCAGGCAATATGTGAACAACACTCAAACTAGAGTAACAAGAAGTTTCATGGAACAATCAAAATATGGGAGTGATCAAACAAGGTCGCATAGTATGTTCATAGAGAATAGACTTGAGCAATCACATTATATAATAAGTTAACAAGGACATGACAAGGATTAATAACTCCAAAATTATAATCCTTAACCAAATGTAAATCAACCAAGGGTCTATGAAAAATCTCCTCATTCGAAGGACATGAAAATTTACAAGAGAAAGAGAAAAAAGGCAAAGCCAAGTTACAAATTTCCTTGTCAAATAATATGAGGGCTGCTTTACCTTGGAAGGAGAAAGGCAAATTATGATGAGTAGTTTCAAGCCCTTGTTGAAAATGAATAGAGAAGCAAGAGGCAGTCAAAGGTTCAAAACTAGTATATCCCCCGATAGACTTGAAAAAATTTCAAGGAGCATGTAGCAAGGGAGAGCAAGCCCGTGAATGGGAGAAATTGGTTCACCTTGAAAGGAGAAAGGCATCTAGTGATGAGTAATTTTAGGCTCATGCTAAAAATGTAGGGACGCTTATCTAGCATCAGTAAATGAAAAGGAATTGCATATGAAGGAAAACCCCATGGTCAGAGAAGCCTTGGGAACATCCATAAAATAAAATAAGCATCACAATCTAGATGTACCTAGTACAATTGGTGATCAAATGGAATGGACGCTAATAAGAGATCTAGAGTAAAAGGAAGTGACAAGTAGCACAACACCAAAAGCATGCGATGTACAAAATTGATAAGAGGTGAGCTTGATTAAAAAATCAAAAAAGAGGTGAGCTTGACTAAAAAATCAAAAGCATCATTAATATCAAGTCTGATTAAGGTCACACACACACACACACACACACACACACATATATATTTGGAGACTCTCCCCCATTGTTTGGAGATTCTCCCCCATTGTTTCGGTTCAAGGTTACAAATATTGTGTTTTTTATAGATGATTTTCTCGGTATTATTGGTGTTACCCTATGTTCAACAAATTTGAAGTTTCTCAACATTTTCTCAAGTTCAAACAAGAATTTGAACTTCAACTCAATCAAAAGATATAGGTTCTACATACATATAAGGGCAGCGAGTACACCAGTAATCCCGTTAAACATTTCCTTACAAAGAATGTTATTTTTCACCAATTAAGTTGTCTTTACACTCCGCAGCAAAACAGTATCGCTAAAAGCAAGCATCAACATATATTAACCACAACAGAGGCTCTAATGACGGATTCCAAAATTCCTTCTTCACTTTAGCTTGAAACTATTCATACAACAATATACTTAATCAATCATTTACCATCAAAAGTGATGAGACAGCTCTCACCCTATTAGCTCCTATATGGTTTCACTCCCAACTACAATAGTCTCAAAACCTTCGGTTGCCAATGTTTTCCTTGGATAACCCCTATACACAGAAATAAGCTGCAACAAAGATTGTTACCCTGTGTTGTTATTGGTTCTTCGCCCAATATCAAAGGCTAAAAATGTCTCGAACCAACCATAGGAAAGCTGATAATAACTCGCCGTGTTATCTTCAAAGAATCGGTTTTTTACTACAAAGATCTGTACCCGCAAGCCCATCTTCCCCACCATAATCCAGCAATATTTCTCTATTAATACCAACATCTACTCTTCCCAACATCCCCTCACCCGATAACTCTACTTCTCCTTCCAGTGAACTGAACCGCCCAGTTCCCTCTTCGCCTCCTCTACCTAACACTACCCTAACCAAAATACCTACTCCAGAACTTCCCACCACCAGCCAACTTCCACCTATTAAACCTCCCCAACCCAAGCACTCAATGCTTACATGCTGTCAAACTGGTTCTCTTCCTAAAAGAGTCATTTTTTATCTATTACATGATACCTCCTTACAATAAGAACCAAGCATTTATCAACATGCCGTCAAACATGTTCAGTGGCAGCACACTATGGATGAAGAATTTCAAGCCTTACAAAACCAACAAACATGTAAGCTTGTTCCTCCAATTGATCAACCTATATTTGGAAGCAAATGGACATACAGAATTTAATGCAATGTTGATGGTTCTGTTACCCGCTACAAAGCTGGATTAGTAGTTTTGAAATATCAAAAAGAATTCAGTCTCAACTATAAGGATACTTTCAGCCCTGTTGTAAAAATACCTACCATTCAGCTCATACTTATCATCACTCTTCACTATGAATTGAATGCCTTCCAAATGAACGTCTCCAATGCTTTTCTACATGGTGACCTTCAAGAAACAGTTTATATGCATCAGCCACCAAGATACAAAAATTTTAGCTATCCTCATGTTTGCCTTTTACAAAAATCCATCTATTGCCTCAAACATGCCCCAAGACAAGGGAACACTACGTTCACCAATCATCTACTTAAATTTGGATTCATCCTCAGTACTCTGATCCATCTCTTTGCATCTACCATCATAATTCTCATATACTTTATCTTTTACTTTACGTTGATGATATTCTTCTAACTGGCAATGATGTTCATATGATGCAGCAGCAACAGCAAGAATTATAGCAGCATTTTTCTATGAAATTCATGGATTGGGTCTCTACCTTTCTTGGCATCAACATTACCCATGCTTCCTATGGTTATCACCTAAATCAGACAACCTATGTTCAAGAAATACTTCATCGAGCTGGCATAACAACCTGTAAATCTGTTTCTACTCAGACTATTTCTACGAAATCTTTTTTAATCCATCTCTCTACTGACAATTAGTTAGCTCAACCAGTATCTCACATTAACCAGACCTGATATTATGGTTACTGTTAATTCTCTCGCTCAGCATCTTCAGCATCCACTTCAGATACATTTTCAACATTTAAAGCATCTAAAACGATATCTTCATGGCACAGATAAATTCGGGTTACCATTCAAAGTAAGAGCTCTTACTTTTCATAACTATGTTGATGCCAGCTAGGCCAGTGACACAACTGATCGCCGATCTATTACAGGATACTACACCATCGGTCCTAAACTTCTATCTTGGAATGTGAAAAAGCAACCAACGGTTCTAGATCCTCAATTGAAGCTGAATATCAGGCCCTATCTTTGGTTGTCCAAGATGTTATATGGCTTCAAATACTTCTCAAGGATTTTAAAATCTTCAATTCAGCTCCTACAACAATTTATTGTGACAACCTATCAGCTATGGCCATTGCTCAAAACCCTATTTTCCATGCTCGTACAAAGCATATTGAGATAAACTATCATTTCATTCGGGACCATATCAAGTCTAATGAAATTACGCTTCAGTATGTGTCGTCGGATGCACAACTCGCTGCTAAACTTAATAAGGCTCTTCCTATTCCAAGGTTCCACATGCTCAGGGACAAACTAACAATATCACCAACAGATATTATCAATTTGCAGGGGGCTAATATCGAGATCGATTAAAGTCTTATATATATATATATATATATATATATATATATATATATATATATATATATATATTTACTAGTCATTAGTTTAAGACTTACTCAAATCTTTAATATGTATTACATTAGGCTTAGCTTGCTATCACTATAAATAGTCCTCTCTAACTAATTCCTAAATGTAATGCAATGTTTTCTTTCTCTGTTACGCTTCAAACTAGACTGCTTCCGCCTCTTCTCTTTGCTTTCAATCATTGTAAGTGCTAAGACAAAAGTAGATCATACTATAGCACATCAAGCCAAAACTAGAACAACCTGCAAGTCGAAGCAAACAATTTCGAACACAACAAGGTTGTATATCAAGGCTAAACAACCTAAACAACAAACACTCGCAAATATAGCAAGAATGCATGATTGGAGCATTTCAAACACGTGGACTGCAATCATAGGCCAAGCATAAAAACCATGAAAGCGTGCATAAGAAGTGAGCTCAAGGGACAAAATAAAATGGCAAGTGATAAGCATGAGGGTAATTAATGCCTGCTAACGCAAGGACAATCGATGCACATCAGCATGAGGAGAGCATCAAGTTTGCCAGAGTATGGCCAAGCATGGAGTGTGGAGAGAGTTGAAGGTGCATGCAAAACAAATGGGATTAGGGTTAACTTGATCTTTGAATTGTTAATTTAACCATGAGAACTGAATTAGTGTCTACCATTGTAAGATTAGATATATGATATGTTATAATTTGTTATTTACCCCATGCTTAAACTATTTTCAGGTGAATATGACTTTGTTTTCTTAACCACTTCATACACAAGTAAGCCATTGATAGCTTATTCTAATCCACAAGTCGGGTATAAACCTTTTCTATGTACAAAGGATGACTTTCATGCCTTAACTTATCCTATTTACTAGTACTACAACTTAATAATGAATGGCAGAGAAATGTTCCATTAAGTGGATCGCTTCTTTTTAGATGATGATTTATTTCATCAAGTGGACGAATTTTCATACTATAGCAATGGGAGCTCATATTATAGAGCAATACAAGATATGTTTCAAATATCTTAAGTCAGTTGTATCCTTTCATACAAGAAGCATGAACTATAAACTAAATATAGATCTTAAAGTGCATGTGTTTCTTTATCATTATTGAATAGCGTCTCTCTTCATTCTAAAACTAAAATGAGATCAATGTTCAATAAGAGCTAACAATAGAAAAGCAAGATGAAGCTTTCCTTTGAATAAGATAAAACTTGAAAAAAATCAAATAATTTTGATTTTGTTCAATATTTAGTCCAAATAATAAACAACTCAAATCCAACCAACAGTCAAATCAACATCTAATCAATCCCACAAGTCTAACCAATTTCATTTTTGCATTGACATAAAAAAGTAAAGAAAATAAAATTAACTGAATCACATGCATAGTGTTTAAAAAAAAAAAATTGGAGCTCACCTCAAGGCGAGGTAGGGACAAAATTTTAATAAGGCACCAAGTGAAAACATTTAGCCCCTAGGGTACATGCCTTTCAAACCAAGGTAGCAACCTGAGCACACGTGGTGGGCCTTGTATGCCTTGTAATTTGAATCAACTTAAAATGAATTATAAAATCTTACGTGGTTATCTACTTGAACTACTTTTCTTATAATCAAATGTGCAGATATTTCAAAAATATTTTAACTTCCATAATAACAACAAAGCCTTAATCCCACTAAGTGGGGTCGGCTACATGAATCCTTTTTCTCTATTGCATCCTATAGTGTCATATTTTCATTAATTCTAATAAATTAATATCATTTTTTATACAACAAGCCCAAGTCTTCCTAGGTCTACCACTACCTTTCTAACATAAGTCAAATCTAAAACGTCTACTCCTAATCGGATCATCCGATGGTCGACGTTTAAATTCCATAGCCATTAAAAATTAACCCAATACAAATTTCTCTTAATATTCTATTGGTCCCTCATTAGCCCACTTCCTAACTGCTTCCATACAATAATTTGCCTCCTGCAAACTTACAAGAGCATTGCTTCTCCCACACTAACTCGCAGTCAAACTCTGACAAACTCGATTAATCACTACTTCCCCCACAATAACTGCATACTGGGCTCATACCTCAAATTTGCTCCCTCAGCTACACATTTGGATCACTTTATCTCTATTAACTCACCAATGTGCATCTCTTATATTGTTTACAAGCACACTTGCCAAAGCCTCTATGTTGTCTCTTTAATTATAGAAGTTGGAGGTATTTGTCTCTTTACCAAAACCGCTAAATAGATCTACAAAGCCTATTCTAAGTCCATAGTCTATTTTTCAATTTTCAAATCTTTATATTTCATATGTCATGAGTCTATAGGCTTTTGAGATATTAGATTCTTTTTACTTAGTTTTTACATTTGGATGTTTATATAATATGCTTTTGTATAGCCCTCTTAACTAAAACCCTTAGCTATCAAATCCGTGACCAATGTTTTATATTTTCATTATTAAATATGAAAGCTACAACATGAATGCAATGGTTATGGAACTTTAATTTTAGAATTTCTTTAAATATTTTTCCTTAATACTTAACTTTTGATTATATATTAAATTTATGAAATATTAAAAATATTAAATTCACAAGGATTATGTCCTGTGCCTTAGGGCTTACACTCCACACTCTCATAGATTAATTACTTTGCATTATGCTTCCATTTTTAAAACATTCCATAAAAATGTAAGCATCATATAGGTCAAACTCAAGCAAATGTTGACAGGTAACCCGTCTTTAATTTCATAAACTATCATCCCTTTTTTTCCTTATCTTCCACTTTCTTTCATTGTCTATACTTATAGCTTCACAAGATGATTAGAAAAAAGCAAATTTTCATAAGAAATTTAAATAAGAGAACAACAGTTCATGCCAATCACAAAATTGAAACTCCTAGCCATGATAAACAAATCGAGTGATTATGCTATCCTTAATACATTCTTCTTTCTACATATTAATCAGTATTTCGTATATAAATAACATAACTGAACAAGTGGGCTGTAATTCAAGTTGTAGGACTTCTTTGACTAATAAGAACAAATTCACACCCTTAATCATTACAATGTACCAGAATATAATATACGATTATAAGTATCTGTAATTGTCAAAGAAATATTGATGGCTTGCATCGTATATATGCAGATTTGCGGCACGTGCTTGAACAAAGTAACCAGTGATTAGTTTCATTCGCTTTCTTATTAGCTCGGAAAGCTTCCCCTTTCACGCATCATAATATCATATAACACCACCCTGCCCACCTCATTCTTTCCCGATCTATGATTATAGCGATCTATTTCGAGCTTTAATTACTAACCATCGTAACCAAAGTAACTGTGATCTGGTGTTCTAGAGTCCATAAAAATAGATTGTTCGAATGTACCAACCTAGACATGTCTTGATGACCTTCTGCAGGTCGGCGTACTTCTTTCCGGAGCACTCCTTGAGCATGGACTCCAAGGAGCGGGTAACAAAACCACCGGCCGCGGCGCCAGCCATCGGAGGGATCTTTGCACGATCTCCCGCCTCCTTTTCTCCCACCGCTGCTGCCCAGCCAACCGACCCACGAGCTGTTCCACGGCATGCAATGATCAAGAAAGATAAATTTATTGTAAGGCGGACATCCGGACGTGGAGGGTTGCTGGATGGAATTGGACTTACCAAGATGCGGTTGCTCCGCTTAGAGATCTTTGAGGAATCAGAAGTTCAGATGAAGCAGATCTAAGCGAACCTTGGTTCTTCTTGGTTCTCCTATAAACTAGCACACTTTTCTCTTTTCCGCCTCTGACGAGCTCCGAGGCATGCTATCAATTGCTCCGTTACCGACGTCTTGACATTAGATGGCCAGTCTTACATCAGAAGGCCCGGGTTTTCTTCGACCATGAATCTACCATGTGGTCGGCCGTTCGGGCCAAGGGAATTTGGGTTTTTTATTTTTATATTGCTTATATTTATTTTCTCAACTTTTTTTTTTTTGCCCCTTTTTCGAAGTTATTTTTGAAGTTAGAAGCTTAATTATATTCTCAAATATAATTTTAAAAAATAAATACTAAATGTTGAATCTAGACCAATTCGTGAATCAAACCTAAAGAATATAGGGTAATACAGTAGAGAGAGACAAGATGGGAATGCACAATAATAAACAATAATTTATGAAAAATGTGTAACCCTTTATTCATATAAAGATCAATTATTTGTAGAGAAAATGGATACAATATATAAAGTTACATTTATTCCCTGCTTTAGTTGGTATATATATGTTATTTTAGGTAATTTAAATATGTGGGCATAAAGCTTGGTTGCTCTCTTGTTTGACTAACTAGACTAGTGGAGCCTTGGTGAACATGTTTGACCTAATTTTTGCATAAGGTCTATCTTATCATTCTTCTATCTGGAGTTTTGGATCTAGTCTTAGGATTTCTCTTAGTGACTCTAATAGAAAACTAGTGAATGAACCAATACCAAAACATAACTTTAAAACACAATTTCACTCATTAGAGTTTCATAAAATTGACTACAAATCCTCAACCCTTAGTTGAGATGATTACCCTTAGTTGAGATGATTAGGATTAGGTCATTGAAGCTTAAGTTAAACTCCCATAGAATTGAAAATATCTCAAGTCATCATTTGACCCTAAGGACTTAGGTCCTCCAGTGGTCCCTCTCACTTGGGCAGTTAACACATCTCATTCACAATTCCTTAGATAATTCTTTCTTGGGTACAGGGAGATTTCATTGAGTATGAGATTATCCTTAAACTAAAATTGGGTTAAAGTGTATTAATTTAAAAACAAAATCAATTAACTGTCAGTTTGGGGCAGCTGCAGTTATTTGAAGAAATTGTTTGTGAAGCTGTTGAAAATAAGTTGTTCGAAAAGCTACGGTGGCTATGCCAATTTTTTTTTGAAAAAGTTAGATCACGGTTTTCTAGCAAGTACTGCAAGTAGTCAGGGATGGTGAAAAAAATACATTTTTTAGCTGCAACTTTTTGAGAACGCAGGCAAAAACAGAAAAAACTACAGTACCACATCGCATCGACACTGCAACGCCATGCCAAACACACCATAAAATTGAAACTTCAAAATTTATTTAAAACAAAAATTAAAAATATTAAAATCATCAAAATTGAAATTAAAAAACATTAATAAGAATTTTTAAAAGAACCCAAAATTAAAATTAATAAAGTTAAAATTCAATTAAAATTGAAATCGCTAACTAACCGCTCTAGTAATGTAATTGCTTCGTATATCTAATTTCAGTTCTTGGCAGAGATACTAAGAACTAGATTGTTCTTTCCGCACTGATAATGTAATTTAATGTTTTTATAGCAGCTACTCCTAGTGATGTAGGTATTACGAATTATGATTTTAAGAATTCACTATGATTGAAATGCAAATGCACGTATCGTTTACGTAATATAGGATTTTCTTTTAAGACCTCAGTATCAATCCCACGGAGAAAGTGAAACTCTTTTTATCGACTTAGAAAAACTCTACATAAACTGCAAACAATATTTCTAGGAAATAAGGTCAAAAGTTATTGTTTAAAAAATAGTAACTACAACTTACAAATTCTATTTTAAAGCTTAAAGAAAATGTTAAGTATTTCTAAAATATTTTAACGTACAAGATTTCAAATTATGTGAGAGTATTTCCCCTTGCAATGAGATCATAATCAGTGTATGAATCAAATGTTTAAAAGTTTAAATGTAGTTTTGTGACAAATAGGAGCATACATATTATTTACCCTCTTTAGAGGGCATAAAGAACATTGGCTAACCTAGAGCTAAGTTCCTAAAGCCTTGGTTATGCTAGATAGATTATAGCATATTGATGCACGCAACTTATATTTTGCAAGAATTTATGAACTCAAATTTATATATTTATAATGATTTTGTTAAATCCAAGCATTCAACGCAAGTATATGTATCGTATCAAGTAATACAGGGCTCTAATGGAGTCCTGGTTATCGATCTCACAGGGAAGTTCGAAGTATAAGAAAGCATTCACAATATAAATAATATAGCACTAAAATCCGATATTTAAATAGCACTTAAGGTTTAACACATACTCCTACTAACACTATGCAGAAAACATTAACAATTAACTAAACTACAATTACTTCTAACAACTTTAAAAACAGAATTAACTAACAGATACACTAAACTAAGTATTTGAAAGGTTTTCGATATATGAGAAAAGTATCTTTCCTCTTGCAATGACAATATGATGTGTGGATTGATATGTAATAATTATCTATGTTATTTTGTCAAATAGGAGCATAGATGATTATTTACCCTTATAAGAGTACCCCCTCTTCTAAGCAAGAAAAGAAAATTGATATATCCTAAGTTTAGTCACTAAATCTAAGGCTAGGCTGGGAGGATACCAGCTCTCACTTCGGAGCTCCTACTCACCCTTCACCCGAATGCTAACCTTTGATATTAGTTACTAATCTTAGAACCAATTTGGAGATTTCAGCCTGTTACCCTGAAATCTCCACATTGAAGTCCATCAAAACATATTTCTCTATTTATTTGCACTCAATTCCCATGAACTACGCAATTCATCCAAAAAAAATTAAATGTATCTTTCATTATTGTTGTATGACATTAAATCCTTTCAAACTTAATGTTCAATAACATATTTTAACATTTCAATTGGTAAAATCGAAAAGTAAATTAAGTTCGAAATGAAAAACCATCACAATTTCTTCATTACATTAAAGCACATCAAATCCACATCAATCCATCATCACATCTCTATGAAAGAAGAAAAACAAGGGAGACTACTCAGAATTCATGGAGAAGATACAATAAAACGTGAATTTTATATATAAAAGAAAAGTCATACAAACAGCAAAAGAAAATACAACTTATATATTTCTCTTCCCAATGCAACTCCCTTGAAGTTCCTTTGAATCCTCTTCTCTTTTTTTTACAACACTTGATTCTCTCTTTAGAATGGAAAGGAAGAAGTAATCTCTCACTTTACTCCTCCTTCACTCCTTAGAGAAGAATTCCTCTCAAATCATCACTCTACACTCACTTCTCCTAAACCCTAACACTTAACACACACTAAAACTAAACTAGAACCACTGAAGAAGCACACCATTTTCGTCCACAAACAGTTACTTATAAGATATAGACGAAATCCCAAGAGTTTCAATAGGCATCCCTTCAAAAAGTCACCAAAACTCTTCAAATTTGAATTCCACCGACTTCGGGCGCCGACGGTGCCAGATAAGGCACCGGTGGCGCTCTATCGTTCCATTATATGCTAAAGTCTCTGGATTTGGGCGTCGGCGGTGCCATAACACATTTTCCATCTTTTTGCTCCTTTTTGCTCCTTTTTGCTTCTTTTTGCTCCGAATTAGTTCCTTTTCACTTCTTTTCACTCCGATCACCTAAAATCATCATACCTGCAACAAATCATAAAAATACCTTTCTTTAAAGTTCAATATCACCAAAAATGGGTAAAATTATATAGCAAAAACAGTATATATTGTTGGTGCATCAGAATCCCCCAAACTTTAACAATTACTTGTCCTCAAGTAATCTTTTTACTACATAAAATTATAACTCTAGGCAATGTATTTTTCAACTGTAAGACACTAAAATTTTTCATTCAAAAGAATATATTTGTTAGATTTTCAAAAAGAAATTTAGTAACTTAGGTGAACACTACAGGTATAATAATATTCAACAATCAAATCTAAGAGTTCTAGTCTTCTATTTATTTCAAGATGAACCATAATTTATCACATTAAGAGTGCCTCAAAAGACTATGTGAAAAAGTAGTTCATGCAAACTTCATTAGAATGTAGGCCAGAACTTAAAACATAAATTCAGAAATGAAATCAAGTTCTCCCTTTAGGGTGACTCAAGTGAAGCTAATTTTTTATTAGGCATCTCCTCAAGCTTCTCCTCATAAATATTTTTCTTTCTTTTTCTTTTCTTTTTTTTTCTCTTTTCTTTTTGGGATTTTTATTTCAATCCTTCTTTTCTTTTTTTTTTAATGAGGATTACTATATCTGAATAGCCTTTAATGATTTTGAACTTCACTCTCCTCTTTCTAAAATTCAAATCCAAAACATCTCCTTACTTTATAGTTAAGTACAAGCTTTATTATTCATTATAAAGTCACAATCTCTTCTTAACACACAATACTTTATGTTCCCTTAACATTTCAAAATACAGTTTTCTTTACTTTAAATAGTTGACTATAATCATATCCTTTCATACTAAATATCTTACTTCTATAAAATTAACCTTTATCACTAAAAATTTTCATCATATCCTTCAATAATATTCAACTGAAATAAAAAAAGTTTTAGTTATTTTACAATGAGGTTCAACTGCGAGATGTTATGCTAATAATTTTTGAAAATATATAATAATTGAGAACAAATAAAATTTAGTATTTCTCTACCCTCCCCCAAACTTAAATTTTTCAGTAAAATTGAAACAATAGAGAGTAGAAGAAAACTAACCTTTATGTGCTGGGATTTTGAAATCTTCAACAACTAATTGGTATTAGTCAAAATTTACAACTAGCAGACATGAAACAATTAGTAGCAATGATGTAACAATTTTAAATATTTGCATGGGTAAAGAGAAATTAACATTAAACATCTAAACATCCAATAAAACACTATAACATGAAACAAACTATCACAGTACTACACAGTCTAGCTAACAATTTTAATGTTTCAGTATAACACAACAATACACCAACAGAGTTGCACAACATATGAAAATAAATACTACATCACAACAGTACAACACAACAAAACAAGATCAACAGAAATAAAAACAAACAATCTACCAGTCTCCATCACCAGGATCAGCAGCAGGGTCATCAACAGGGTCATCAGCAGGGTCATCAGCAGGGTGTATAGCCGGGGCAAGTAGGAAATATCACATAGGACTCCCCCCTCATAAATCTGACATGAGCATCATAATAGGCTATATTGAACTCAACTCTCCTCTGCAGATAATCTTCATTCACATCACTCCTCACCTCAAATACATCCATCTGACCCTGGATTATATCCACACTAGCACTTTGTAATCTCAGCTGCACCATAATATCAGATAAGGTAGGCGGCTCAGATGTAGATGGAACATCATAACTAGTGGTAGGAATATCAATACTTCTACGCTCAACTCGGGCTCCCACATGAGACTCATAAGTACAGATAATATTTTTTGTAATTAGTCTCAATGGTATAGTCACTTCTTCAGAACTACTGAACTCCACTTCAGACTGAACACACAGGGCATAAATTAAAGCAGGATGTCCTAAACCACTAGTGGTCTCGCCTCTAGCAATAGTCTGAATGTTCTTGTAGATAATAGCCTCAATATCAATCATTTTCATCTTCTGTATACAATAGTTCAGAATTGCTCTATCCCTCGTAACTTCGCTGTGGTGATAAGATGGTAATAGTCTTGCAGAACTGAAATAATGCCAAACTTTTGAAACAACATTCAATGTGGAGGCGGGGAAGTTAATCAATTGTATTTGACTTACTTTCCATTCTCCTCGCCCGTCAGTTAGAAAAGCAATCACTTCTCTCATATTCTCCCCTCGAGTGTCAAAGTTTTCGTATTCATAAACAAATGGTTCCCGAGTCTGATAGAAAGCATTGATACGCTGAGAAGTAAACTCAACCATTTTTACTCTTACTAGCACATACTCTGTCTCTGTCCAGTGTACATTCGAATAGAACTCTCTAATAACTCCCATAACAACATTTGCAGTCAAATAACAGAATCACTCCTAATTCCGCTCTGCAATTAACTGTTCTACAGATCCACTAGGACCATCAAAAGCTCGATCCTGGATACACTTCTTGTTGTAAAGGTAAGAGTTAAAGCGAAATTGGGCTTTAATATTAACGAATTTCTCCTCATCAAAATCCAATTTCCTCTTCCCATTACTCAACCTTAGAGCCATGTGAATTTCTAACATTTGCAAGAAAATTTCAATAAATCCCAAATTCACAATGTAACAAACTCCAAATACTATTCTAAACAAGCAAGAGAAAATTTCATCATGGAAATCTCAAAATCTCTTTATAACTCCAAAAATTCCAACATAAGCAATGTGAGAGATTTCCATGGTGAAAATAAAAAAAATTTAACTTAAAGTGAAGCTCTTACCAGGAGAAGTGCGAATCCAGTGTCGAAAAGCTTTAAAATCTCCTTAAATCTGAGATCTAGCAAGTCCTAGATCTTCAAAATCGCGAAAATGGAGGAGGAAGACGAAGGAAATAGAAGAATTTGTGGGTCCCAGGGTAAAAATCATGAAAACGAGGGTTTTTGGCCTTTTACTAGGTTCGGACGCCGGCGGCGCTCTATTTAAAATATATAGCTAAACTCTCTGGATTTGGGCGTCGGCGGCGCCAGTCCAAAATATTTTCTGGGTCTGAAAATTTTTTCATAATTTTGATCGTTTCAACATCCACAATGATGTTTAAACTTCAATAGGCATCTACATCATCACATAAGCAATAATTAACACAATTTTTCACACAAACAATACACAACAATCTTATATATATAAAATCCAAGTTACATCATAGACACCAAATATGTTCATTTATACCAACTACTCTTAGATATTTAGTGCAGCAAGTACTCTACGGTAGGCAAACACTAAGATCTAAGCACACAATGAAAGTAAGCACATCCAAATCCAAGTTCAAATTTCAAAGCAAATACTACACAAACCAAACATAACTAAACACACAACAAACATAAGTAGAATCCATTAATTACTCCACATCAGTTTCAGAACTATCCTCTCCTCTATTGTCTCCAATCGATTGCTGATGCACAAATAAGTTATAGAATGGACAAATTAAAAATTCATCAGATGATTCTTCAGCAATCACCGTGTTCTTCTTCATCAGATTGATCAAGCCCATCTCAAATCGACAAGAGTGATCAAATTGCTCTTTCATTCTCCAATCTATATGATCGAATAAATCAGAAATGTTATTAATTGCATTCATAACGTTCTGTACCTCTTTCTCCAATTGTTTGATCCTCTTCAATATAATTCTGGAACCTTCAGGAAAATAGGGTTGAATCGGTTGTGAAGTCTGAATTGGTTGATTAGCAAGCAAATTCATGTCATCTTCATCTCCAATTGTCTGGTAGTCATAGGGATTAGTTGGATCAATAGGCCTCCATGGAAGAACCTTTTCCCAACTTTCATAAGGAACCCGTGACTGACTACATAACAGAAATATGGTAGACGGGTGACCAAGCCCATATTTAGATCCATGCGCAATTAATCCAAGAACTGATTTCATAATGATATTACCAATGTCAACCAGCCTCCCAGTTTGAATACAAAAATTCAAAATGACACTTTCCTTGGTTATCTTGCTAATCTTCAATGTCAGAAATAACTTTGCAAAAATAAAATAGTGCCACCACTTTGATACTGGATTGAGAGATGCAGATGAGAAACTAATGTATCCATTCTCTCTAATTTCCCATTCCTCATTCTCATCCATCAAATATTGATACACATCATTCATATTATCTCTCGTGGCATTGAAATTAGAATATGACAAATAGGTACGTTCTCGATCATAAAAGAGATCGTCAATTCGTGCAGGAGTGAATTGCACAAATCTACCACGCACAAATACGAACCCTTGGTTGATCCCGTGAAGATTTGCATAAAACTCTTTCACGACAGGAAAGACAACGACAACGGTAATGTTGCAAAGCACTTCTCAACGTCTCTCCTTAATAATTTCTTCAATTCTAGTAGTAGGATTATTCATACCTCGATTTATGAAGTCTCTTTCCTTGATAATCCTTTTTTTCATCATCACTTTGTTGAACAAACACTGTGCCTCAAAACTTATGAACTTCCTTCGGTTGAAAACACGAAATCGAGGGGTTTCAATGGGGTAGGAATCCATATGATACGAATTTAGATTTGTTGTTTTCGTTTTTCTGGAGTTAAGAAGTCAAAAATAGAGTTGAGGGAGTTATAAGGACGAAGATCCCGCAAAAAACTGCCAAAACTCGCATTTTAAAACTTAAAAACCATCAACAAGTTTTGGGAGCCGGCGGCGCTCAAACAGGTAAGTTCAGTGTATTAACATTGATAGGGCGCAGGCGGTGCTAGTGGTCAAAATTTCTCACCGAACTTCGTTTGGCCCAAAATATTCTAATATCTCGATTTGATCCATCATTTATCAAATTTTAAAGTATTTAAGAGTAATTAGGATTCAAAAACAACCATCTAAAAAGCACAACTACATCGAACAAGCAAACACACCATAAAGATACATAAGGGTAACCTCCCATAAAGCGTTTGGTTTAACGTCGTCAGCCCGACAAACCATTCAGTTAATCGAGATGACTCGGCATTAAAACCTCTTTGAAGTCGGGTTGAAACCCGTCAAAGTAAGGCTTTAATCGATGCCCATTAACCTTAAAAATCTTTCCAGTATCAGGATCTTTAATATCAGCAGCTCCATAAGAATGAACTTTTACAACTGTAAAAGGTCATAACCATCTAGACGAGCTTTCCAGGAAATAACTTCAATCTTGTGTTGTATAATAAAACTTTTTGTCCAAATTTCAAGTTCTTTTTCAATATCTTCTGATCATGCCATAATTTCATTTTCTCTTTATATATCCTATCATTATGATAAGATGCATTTCTAATCTCTTCCAATTCATTCAACTGCATAAATTTTTTCTCTCCAGTATTTTTCAAATTAAAATTTAACTCTTTTATTGCCCAATATGTTTTATGCTCCAATTCAACCGATAAATGACAAGTCTTACCAAACACTAGTCTATAAGGAGACATTCCATTAGGGGTTTTAAAAGCAGTCATATAAGCCCATAAAGCAGTATCTAATTGATCAGACCAATCAAATTTATGATTATCCACAGTTTTCTCCAAAATTATTTTAATTTCACGATTAGACACTTCTGCTAAATCACATGCCTGGGGATGATAAGCAATTGAGATTCTATGAATAATATTATATTTCTCAATTAATCTCTTAATTCGATTATTCCTGAAATGGGATCCACCATCATTTATAATCACTCTCAACATTCCATATCTTGTAAATATATTTTTCTTTAAAAATTTTGAAACACTCCTAGCATCACATCTAGGTAAAGCAATAGCTTCAATCCATTTTAAGACATAATCAACGACAACCAATATATATAAATTTCTAAATAAAGGAGTAAATGGTCCCATAAAATCTAATCCCCATACATAAAAAATTTCAACTTCTGAATTATAATGTACAGGCATTTCATTTCTTCTAGAAATATTACCTACTTGCTGACATCGATCACATGATTTAATATATCTATAAACATCTCTAAAAAAAGTAGGCCAATAAAATCCAGATTATAGAATCTTAAAAGCAATTTTATCAACACCAAATTGACCTCCAAATTCAGAATCATGACATCGTTGAATAATCAAATTTGTTTCTTCTTGTGGCGCACATTTCCTAATAATCGGATCCTTACACTATTTATATAAATAGGGCTCATCCCAAAAATAAAATTTTGCATCATATTTGAACTTCTTTTGTTGTTGCCTTATTAAATCAGGTGGTACAATATTCTTTTGAACTTCTTTTCTTCAAACATATTTTTATATTCTTCTTCTTTTTCAAATATATTTTCAAAATGATCGTTTCTCAAGTAATCACAAACCTCCATCCTAAATCATTCATTATCTTTTTCCCTTGAGGGATACTTCATAAATTTTAAAATATTAAAGGTCACCTCTTGATCATTAACTCTCATAGTTAATTCTCCTTTTTGAACATCAATTAACGCTCTTCCAGTAGCAAGGAATGGTCTTCCCAAAATGATTGAAATTTCTTTATCTTCCTTCATATCAAGTACAATAAAATCCACAGGAAAGATAAATTTATCCACTTTCACTAACACATCTTCCAGCACGATCGACCAACTGAAGAGTCACAGATATAGGAGAAATTTCTCCTAGTCCCAACATTTTGAAAGTTGATAAATGCATAAGATTAATACTAGCTCCCAGATCACATAAAACTTTTCCGAAAAAATTTTCACCTATAGAACACAGAATAGTGAAACTGCCAGGATCTTTAAGTTTTTTCCAGAAGCTTCTTCTGAATAGTTGCACTACACTCTCCGCTAAGTGCAACAGTTTCATGATCTGTAAACTTTCTTTTCTTTCTCAAGATATCCTTCATAAACTTGGCATAGTCAGGCATCTGTTCTAATGCTTCAACAAAAAGTATATTTATCATTAATTTCTTAAGGATCTCCAAAAATTTTCCAAATTTATTATCCATGTTTTGTTTCTTCAATTTTTGAGGAAATGGAGGTGGTGGTTTTTCAACAGTTATCTTCATTGGCTCAAGAGGATAATCCAAGTCTAGATAAATCTTGTTTGAACCTTTTTCGATTTCCACCTTCTCCTTCTCTATTTTAAATTATTTTCGCACTCTAGTTTCCAATTCTTTTCCACTCCTTAATTGAATAACCTTAAATTGTTCCTTGTTTTGATCTTTTAGATTGATCTCCACATTACTTAGAAGTATTCCAGAAGGTCTATTACTAAGTGCAGTGAAAAAATGTCCCAATTGATTTTCAATATTTTTCATAGAAACACCTTGAGCTTGTAATTGATTTTCCATATTCAAAATCATTTCTTCAGTAAACAACTTCTTATCCTTAAATTGTGGGTTACTATTAAATCCAGGAGGATAAGATGGTCTAAAATTAGTATTTCCTTGATTGTTCGAATTTCCAATTGGATTTATAGAACTGTTAGCCCAGTGCGGGTTAACATTAGCATTGCTATTATTCCAATTGAAGTTTGGGTGATTCTTCCAACCAGGATTATAATAATTTGAATAAGGATTATTAGATCTATTAATAGTAATTAAAATCTCATAAGGTGTTTGAGATTCTGTTATCTGTCCAAATGAATTTTCCTCCAACACTTGGGGTGGTTGAGAATAATTCATTCCATATTGATCTATTTTCTTAGAAAGGGCTGCAATTTGAGAAACTACCATAGTCATCATATCAGAATCATGAACACTAGCTACTCTCTTAGGGGCCATTAAAAATTATTAGTAGTCATTTCTTCAACTAATGCATAAGCTTCATCAAAAGGTTTTGACATTAATGATCCACCAGCAGCAGCATCTATAATAGATCTTAACGATCCCGCTAATCCATTATAAAATGTTTGAATTATTAACCAATCTGATAAAGCATGATGTGGGCACTTCCTAAAAAGATCTTTAAATCTCTCCCAAGCTTCATATATTGACTCTCATTCAAACTGACAAAAGGATGTAATATCATTTCTTAGTTTAGCAGTCTTTGAAGGAGGGAAATATTTTGATAGAAACTTTTGAGATAATTCTCCCCAAGTTCTAATAGATCCAGGTGCTAACGAGTTTAACCACGGCTTAGCTTTATCCCTTAATGAAAAAGGAAAAAATTCCAAGTCTTACAGCGTCACTAGACACTCCATCATATTTAAAAGTAGCACAGAGTTCTAAAAAATTAGCGAGATGTAAATTTGGATCCTCATTAGGTGTTCATTCGAATTGA
Source organism: Papilionanthe hookeriana x Papilionanthe teres (assembly GCA_022702705.1). Lineage (NCBI taxonomy): Eukaryota > Viridiplantae > Streptophyta > Magnoliopsida > Asparagales > Orchidaceae > Papilionanthe > Papilionanthe hookeriana x Papilionanthe teres. Next base: position 3,570,612 of record CM040439.1, on the reverse strand, counting down.
TTATTTTGTACAATTTAGATAATAACAGGTTTAAGTTCAAATGAATTAACATCAACATCAGAATTTTGAATAGTTATGTGAATTTCATCTGTTGTTGGGTTAGCATAATCTCTTAAAGGTCTTGGCAAATTTCCAATATCATTTCTTTGATTATCTTGATTATTTGCCCTTTTGCAAGGATTTTCAATTTCTTTTGGTTGTTTTCTAATTTTTCTAACAGTATGCTTTAACTCCGAATCGTAAGACACTAAACCTATAGATCCACTACTACGCATATACAATAACACAAATACTTTTATAAAGGTAAATAAACACACAATAACACACTACAAAATAAAGGTTTTCTGTTACCATATTATCAATAAATACCGTTTATACTTTCTTACTACTTCATTACCTCCCCGGCAACGACGCCAAAAACTTGATACACGGGACTTATATTTTGCAAGAATTTATGAACTCAAATTTATATATTTATAATGAATTTGTTAAGTTCAAGCATTCAACGCAAGTATACGTATCGTATCAAATAATACATGGCTTTAATGGAGTCCTGGTTATCGATCCCATAGAGAAGTTTGAAGTATAAGAAAGCATTCATAATATAAATAATATAGCACTAAAATCTGATATTTAAATAGCACTTAAGGTTTAACACATACTCCTACTAACACTATGCAGAAAACAGTAACAATTAACTAAACTACAATTACTTCTAACAACTTTAAAAATAGAATTAACTGACAGACACACTAAACTAAGTATTTGAAAGGTTTTCGATATATGAGAAAAATATCTTTCCTCTTGCAATGAGAATATGATGTGTGGATTGATATGTAACAATTATGAATATTATTGTGCCAAATAGGAGCGTAGATGATTCTTTACCCTTAAAAGAGTACCCCTCTCTTCTAAGCAAGAAAATAACATTGACATATCCTAAGTTTAGTCACTAAATCTAAGGCTAGGCTGGGAGGATACCGGCTCTCACTTCAGAGCTCCCACTCACCCTTCACTCGAAGGCTAACCTTTGATATTAATTACAAATCTTAGAACCAATTTAGGATTTCAGCCTGTCACCCTGAAATCTCCACATTGAAGTCCATCAAACCATATTTCTCTATATATTTGCACTCAATTCCCATGAACTACACAATTCATCCGTAGAAATTGAATGGATCTTTCATTATTGTTGTATGACATTAAATCTTTTCAAACTTAATGTTCAACAACATATTTTAATATTTCAATTGGTCAAATCGAAAAGTAAATTAAGTTCGAAATGAAAAACCATCACAATTTTTTCATTACATTAAAACACATGAAATCCACATCAATCCATCATCACATCTCTATGCAAGAAGAAAGACAAGGGAGACTATTCAGAATTCATGGAGAAGATACAATAAAACATGGATTTTATATATAAAAGAAAAGTCATACAAACCACAAAAGAAAATACAACTTATCTCTTTCTCTTCGCCAATGCAATTCCCTTGAAGTTCCTTTGAATCCTCTTCTCTTTTTTTTACAACACTTGATTTTCTCTTTAGAATGGAAAGGAAGAAGCAATCTCTCACTTTACTCTTTCTCCTTCACTCCTTATAGAAGAATTCCTCTCAAATCCTTACTCTACACTCACTTCTCCTAAACCCTAACACTTACCACACACTAAAACTACACTATAACCACTGAAGAAGCACACCATTTTTGTTTAAAAACAATTACTTATAAGATATAAATGAAATCCCAAGAGTTTCGATAGGCATCCCTTCAAAAAGTAGCCAAAACTCTTCAAATTTGAATTCCACCGACTTCGGGCGCCGGCGGCGCCAGATAGAGCCCCGGCGACGCTCTATCGTGTCATTATATGCTGAAGTCTCTGGATTTGGGTGTCGGCGGCACCCATTCTGGCGCCGGTAGCGCCATAACACATTTTTCCATCTTTTTGCTCCTTTTGCTCTGAATTCGTTCCTTTTCGCTTCTTTTGACTCCAATCGCCTAAAATCATCATACCTGCAACAAATCACGAAAAATACCTTTCTTTAAAGTGTAATATCACTAAAAATGGGTAAAATTATGTAGGAAAAACCGTATATATTTTTGGTGTATCACCCGTCACACTAGATTACCCACTATGACCTTTGTTTATAGCTCACCTAGCCTTAAGTTCCAAACTCTAGATCAAATTGGTTAAGGTTCTAGCCTGTCACCCTATAATCACCAATTTACACCCATCAAAACTTATCTTTCTATCTATTTGCACCAACATATGAGATACCTACTCACCCACTAGATTAATGTGATTCTTACTAGTTGAGGAATACATAGCCCTCCCGAGTCATTATGAATTCATAAAAAGTTTTAACATACCAATTGGTCAGATTGAATATGTAAATTAAGTATGAAGTGATGAATCATCACGAGTATAAAATAAGAGAATCTTAAACAATTCTAATCCTACAATGATTAATTCTCATCACAATGAGAAAGATAAAGAAAACTACTCAGATTTCATGGGGAAAACACAACAACACATGGATATATATATATATATATATATATATATATATATATATATATATATATATATACAATATATGTATATATATCGTTACACAATAAATAAAACTTAAATAAAAACTCAAAGTACTTATCTTAGAATTCTACCCAACCAACTCTTCTGAAGTTCCTTTGAAATATTCTCCAGACTCCTCTTACACACTTACAACCATAGATTCGAATCAAGTGACACTCCAAACACACAGCCCCTTCACACACACACGCATCGAACCAAGAACCCAACCAAAAACTTCTCCCTCTTGACAACTCTTATTTCCTTTATCATAACTCCCAAAATCCCCAAGAGTCACTTTAGATGCCTCTTTAAAATTTATCCAAATTTAATGCATAATAATCAAAACTGGTTCTGGCGTCTCGGCGGCCAACTATGGTGCTTAGGCGCTAATCTTCTAGAAGCCCAATATAATTGCCTGATGCCTAGGCCCTAGATCCTGAAACCATGTCACTGGGCTTTTTATTTTCATGTACGGGGTCTGACACATAGGCACCAGAAGTTGGCGCCTAGGCGCAGTTCATATTGTGTCATTTTGCTCTATTTAACCCCATTTTGCTCTATTTTCGCCCCATGTGCTCTAAAACTCCATCTCTTATACCTAAAACAAAAAATATGCAAAATACCTTCCATTCAAGTGTAATATCATTAAACATGAGTATAAAATGTATATAGAAAAATAAAACATTTTTAGGTGTGTCAATTCCCTAAAACTTAAAAGTTACTGTCCTCAAGTAACCCTTTTATTTTACAAACCAGATATTTTAACTGATGGTAGTGGGTTTCATTAATGATTCCTATAGTCTTGCCCCATAAATGTGATAGCGAAACTTTAGAAAAATTTTAAATAACTTAGGCTAGAATTAGGATATAAAAGTATCTAGTGATGAAGTTAGGAATTGTGATTTTATATTCATTTTATAAATAATTGTAATTTATCAGACATATGAATCCTATAAGAATTAAAAGATTAGAATTATATTGGAACTCTATTAGTAAAAATTTGACTAATACATTTAAAATTATGAATAAGCTTAGAAGTGTAAATAAGTTCCTTCCATTAAGATGACTCAAGTGAAGCAAATTTTTAATTAAGCATATCCTCAAGCTTCTCCCTACATATTTTCTTTTTACTTTTCTTTTCTTTTTTTTCTTTTATTTCAGGATCTTTTTAATACTTATTTTTATTTTTTTTAATTGTGAGGATTACTATATCTGGATAGCCTTTAATGATTTTGAACTTCACTATCCTCCCCTTTAAACTAAAAACTTATCACATTTCATTGCTTGATTATGTGTATTAGTTTTAAAAATGATTTGTCATAGAGTCTCAGTTTTTTTTTTAATTATAACTCCAAGATTCTAGTATTTCAAAAATACAATTTTTCCTACTATAAATAGTAAAAACATGTCTCTATTCTCTTACACCAAACATCTTAACCTTAGAACTACCCCTTATTACTAAAAATAGTTACTTAAATTTACTATAACATTTATAGAATTAAAAATATAGTTATCTAAAGAAAACATCATATACCACATGTTATATTAAAATAATTTTTAAATGTCGTCTACTGATGACAAATAAAGCTTAGCTTTTAAATGTTTTTCTTCCTCCTCCAAACTAAAATTTTTAAACAGTTTAAAACATTTAATGCGGAAATGTAGGTAGGAATAAAATTTTCAAAAAAAAATTCTATCAAAAGTTTTAAGCATGAAAAAGTATAAAGGTATAAATAATAAGGAACAAGTGTGTAACATAAAATATCTCTCAATTAAACAAATTAAAACATGTAGATTTGCTAAGAGCTTACTCAGACATATATGTAGACTAGAACATAAGGAAAATAGTAGTACAGTAAAAGTTAAAAAGTTTAGAATCAATAAAAGTGTAGTAACAAACAACATAAAATCCAGTTCAATAAAAATGCCTAACAATACAATAACAAAATCATAAGTGGTAAGGAAAACTAAGTTCATCCAGACTAATAATTAAGCTACCACACATCATCCTCCTCCTCCTCATCTTCTTTATCCATAGGACTGCGATGCTGAAACCTCATATATGTTGGATAAGACGGAAACTCCATAGTCTTATCTCCTCTGAGAATGTTTACAAGAGAGGTATGGAAACCTTCCTCGTAATCACTCTTCCATTTGAGATAAGAATCAAAGTTTTCCAAATGATCATCAATGTCTAATACTTTACTCTGTGCAAATTATATATCATCTTGTATCTCCTAATAATGATCATGAAGATCGTCCAAAGTAGCAGGAGGTGGAGCTACAACACGAGAGGTAGAAGGTCTAGAATTATAGGTAGAAGGAATATTTGAAGATCGGCTTTTAGAACCAAGTGTAGCATGCTTACCATATAAGTTCACATCATCATTATCGATAAGCATCAGTGGTTGAAATAGATCCTCACATGACTCAGATATAACTTCAAATTGTTTACACATGGTGAAGATGAGAGAAGGTAACCCAAACTTGTTGTTGTCCCTCCTTTAGAGGAACTGATGATATTCTTCTAAATGAGAGAGCAAAAATATATGGGTTTCATCTTTTTAATGCAAAAGTTCAGTGTGGTTCTCTCCCATGTTACTTCACTCAAATGGTTTATAGGAAGAAATGGAGCAGAAACAAATTAGTGTCATGCTATAGAATGAGCGTTACGTTTAGAGGAAGAAAAATTTACCTTGTGAGTATTCTTTCCCTTCCAAAATCCTTGCCCACTTGTCAAAAATATAATCATCTCATCCAGCTTCTCCTCAGTATGCTCAAAGGATGAGTAGTAGCAATCAGGCACGTCAGGCAATTGGTATAAAGCATTGATCCGAACATGATTAAAATCTACTATTCTCTCCCTAATGAATACCAAATCGTCTGATTCCTCTGGAAGATTGCATAGAATTCACAGATGATTGAGATGACTGCTACGGTAGTAAAGTAGTAGAAACTCTCCCAGTTTCATGATACAATAAAATTCTCCACAAAACCTCCAGGTCTTTGGAAGCTTCATTCTGCTATTAACTTCTTCGATGTGAGAAATTCATTGTTTAGATCATGTACTTTTAAACTTGCAAATTTTTGGGGATCAAAAACTTCTTTTCCTTTTCCCCTCTTTGTTTTAGGAGCCATGAATAATCTAATAAAAATTGAATAAAAATATAAATACATTTTCTATTAGATCCTACACACTTATTCCAAACTAAGAAGCTCTTTATCATGGATTTTTCCACTAATTGCTCACAAAATTTTGATTTTCGGCACTTTCTCAATGTGGAAAAAAATTCATGGTGAAATAAGAAAATTTCTATGGCAAAGTGTAGATCTTACCCGAATAAGAAGAAATCTAGAGTTTTTTAGTCCAAAAACTTCAAAAATCACGATCTATGGAAGCCCTAGGGTGTACCGACGAAGAGTAGGAGGAAGACGACAATGCTCGAGCAGCAAAAAATGGTGTTGAACTGGGTATTTTCACAATTTAATGGGGTAAACTAGTGGTTCGGCCGGTTCGACACCTAGGAGCGGGATTTGGCACTTAAGTGTTTTGCTCTCGGGTAAGTGGCGCTTAGGCGCCAAATTTTGGTGCCTAGGCGCCAGTGATTAAGTTTGCAAATTTTGACTTTTTTTATCTTATACATAAGCACGACAAACCTAAAGCCTCTTGACCCTAATTTACTTGATTCAACAACATTTTGATAATTTATTATCTTCCGAACTTCTTCCAACTTTCACTTGCACAAGTGCTCGATGCTCAAATACGGACAATCCAAATTATTCAAGCACACTAACACTATATATCAAACTCACAAACTTACTAAGAACATACAAACATATATATTAGTTCAATACAAACCAATAAACATTAATCCTACGTAAGTAAATAAGTGAATACAAACACACAAAAGCATAAAAAAATACAGACACCTACAGATCAGAGTTCACGACAACATCAAACACACCTAAATATCAGGTTTCAACACATAGCACCCACTACTTGTAATCATTAACACTATCTTCCTCTACATTCACATTCATCGGCTAGTGATGCACAAACATGTTATTAAAAGGAAAGTGAGGAAATTCTTCTGTAGAATTCTCTCCGATCCAATTGTTCTTTTGATATATCCATACATGCGCCTTCTGAAAATTCGTCATATGATCAAATTGAAGCTTCATCTACTAGTACAAATGGCCAAATTGATCAGAGATGTTGCAAATTTTGGTTTGAATAATCATAATTTCCTCCTCAATCTTCTTGAACTTTTCTGCAATACCTTCAAAACTAACGGCAAGAAATCTAATGTAGTAAGTCTAGGCATCTTTGTTGATGAATTTCTTTCTATCAAAAACTCAATTTCTCTTGCTTTCTATTGTTTTTGATGTCATAGTCTCAATGAGAGTTGATTCTTGCACTCACTTTCTCCTCCCTAATACTCTCAAACACCTAAATAATAAAGTCTTATGATCACCAAGCAAGTTTATGGTAATTTTAAAGGGAAGAAGTGGGTTCAATCTGCAAATGGGTAGTTTATTCCCATTTTTGAATTGTGGAGCCTAGATGCCAGTTTGGGCACTTAGGCGCAGGAATTTCTATAAACTGGCTCTTTGGCACCAGATTTTAGCGCCTAGGCTCCGATGCTCAAATAAGCACCGCTTCACCTTAGGTCCAATTAACACGTCCTAACCTCATCTTGCTCATTAAATTAGTGTTTATTGTGTCCACTTATCATGTAGATCGCTGTCGGCACAAAAGTTGGAAATTGTTGGCCACCGAAATGAGTATCCCGATGCCCGTTTTAAAAATATTTTTAATTTAATGTTTATATAAAATTTTGGAAAATATTGTTTTAATTTTTGAAAATAAATATGAAATCAAACCGATCCCATATAATCAATAGTTTGAATAATCAAGTGCTTCACTACAAGACATGTATCTATCCCGAATAATAGATACATTGCTTGGTGGTGAGACTTGATCAAATAAACTAAAGAATTCATAACATTTGTTTGGTCTGCGAACCATTTATATTGACCAATGATTTACCCTATCTAGTATGAAACAACTAGATAGGGTTTATAGGGTCTTTAAGTTTCCTATAAGGGCAAGCTCCTATAGTTAATTACATCTTAGATAACCGAGGTTACCTAAGAAAACTCTTGATGTAGATCAGAAAATATTTATATTCACGACTTCTAAAAGGTAGAATTCTTCAAGAAACTGTGATAATGAGAAATCCAATAGGTGAGTGGCTCAAGTTTGGAACAATTATTGTAGGAATCTAAAGGAAAAGAGAGCTAGGGGAAGAACATAGATCCAAGAAGAATCTCGATGTTTTCCCGAACTATCCTATTGTTTGGCTTCAATTTGAGATATTAATTTAATGTTTCATCCTGTCAATTATATTATTTAGAGTTTACATTCACTTGATACCGATCATGTGAATAGCCTGAAAGATAGGAGGATTTATGTCATATTGGATAACAACCTCGGAATCTGAAGACAAGTTAGGGCTTATATTGGACAACATAGTCATGAAAAAGCCTAAAGGGATAAGGTGAGGATTTATGCTGCACTAGGCAAGCTACCCCGAAGTCCTATGGCTTGTTGTTTAGTTCTAAGGAGTTTTGCTGTTGAAGATGGTCGTGCTGCCCACTTTGCATGCTCCAAGCTCCTCATCGTAGCGGGTTTTGTTTAAAGAAATGATAATTGAAGAGAGAAGAGAAGTATCATGTTTTGGAAATGTTTAAATTGAGGTGTGTTAATGTCTTATTGGGGGGAGTTTAAGTTGATTATAACGACACCGATTAGGATCTCACGGTTCCCTCATTCCGACACCACTATTTTCTTCGGATTCACTTAGTCCAGATGAATTTACTAAACTCAACTTAATGAATTCCGTACTTTCATTTAGACCATGGGAAATCTCGTTAGCAGCCGTAGGTTGCCTCCTCCGAGGTATTCCAGATCATCCAAAGAGATGTTTTAATTTAGTTGTAATTGTGATTAAATTTTGCGTTGTCTTATATTTTGATTATTGTGGCGGTGAATATAATTTTATTTTGATTTTAATTTTTAGTCTTGGTTTTTTTGGTTTTGTGGTTATCCTAAAAGTTTTGGTTTTCATGTAGGGTGACATTGTTATTTGACATGCAAGCTCGTAAGCAAGAAAAGTACAGTAATGGCAGTACATAAAAGAATGTACTATAAACTTATACAAGTGTACCGGACAAGTCTTCTCATTTCTCCTCCTGAAACTTTAGTATCTTTTGCTATAAATATTTATAATTTGTAGGAAAGTAAAACCTATAGATAAGTTCGTCAGAAGCCTACCAAATCCTATGTCAAAACTTGGCGGTTCTTATTTATTCATTTAAGAGATGCCTTCCTTTAATAATTATGATAAGTTCAGTTGCTCTACAAGGTGTCCAGAAGACTTGTGAGAAGGTTTAGGAAATACCTAGATATTTCACAACCCTTTTGAACTTTCTTGAGTTCATTTGAACTTATCATAATTATTATATGATTCATCTATTTCATATTCTTAAGCTCAGTGAGCCAATGTTTTAATTATCCTAAATGGTTGGGTAAATATCATTTTATTTTTCATTTAGAAATTATGTAAGTAGGTCCTTTAGAGGCAATTTAATTTATGAAACAGTTTAATCAATTTTGATGGGCTTGTAGTGTTTCAAATATGTTTTAAAATTAGTTGAGTTTTCTTTTCTAAACCTCATTAGTCAAATTTGAATAAGCCTAATCTCACTACCAAGACCTTTGAGACTTAGGTGGGTATATTTATAATTTTTAGAAAAAGGTTAAGTTATATGATTGTGATTCTTATCAAATTAATGGATTATCACTTAAACATCAAATAGGGGTATCTAATTGAAGAATTATTAACTTCCAAAGCCAAACCCCTAACCTTAAGGACCATTTAATTTAAATTTCACCCAAATTAACGTGGTTAATAAAATCATAAGCTTATCTTTTAATGTGAAAAAAATGAGATGAGTTTCTACCATTTATCCCTTCATATATTTCAATCATTCAAACATGTTTATTAAGATTATCCATTACTCTTTTACCCTTTGATTAGGCCTAAATGTTAATTAAGGCTAAATCTTTCAAAAATTGCACTTTTGCCCCTAAAGGCCTTATCGCTCTATAATTCATTAAATTTAATTCAAATGACTTTGAAATTTTAATATTACTCTACTCAAGGGTGAATTAAAATATTAGAGGAGAAAATTTGATTTTTCTTAATTTAATTTAATTTTTATAATTAATTTCATGCAAAATAGAAATTTTCAAAGAATATTTAATTACTTAGTAAAAACACATAATTTACTTTTGAGAAAATTACTGGAGTTTCACATAGACCAGAGAATCATTTGGACCAAATTTCATGATTTTTGGAATTTTAATTTAATTATTATAATCATTTCAATTTTTGATATATTAATTAAGTATAAAATATTTTTTAATTGAAAATTTTTGTTTTATATTTTTCCTAAATCTCTTTGAGGTCAGGGAACCCAGAGAACCAAATTTCATATATTTGTGATTTATATTTTAATTATCAGAATTATTTTAATGAGAAATTATGGAAATTCTTTTTTAGCCTTTAAAAATTAATTTTAACCCCTTAAAATTTAATATCTTTACTTAGAGGTTTAGGAAAATTAAGTTTAGAAGCTAGATTAGTCACAAAAAGCTCCTTATGGAGCGAGTTATGTACATTGTGGATTTTTTTTAAATGTATCCATATGAAGTTGTTTGAAGTAGATGCAAATCTGAAGGTTTAGTATTTAAATCAGTCAGTATTCTCATTTCACCTCCTCCTCTTAATATTGCATTGTGGTTTTAAAAAATATTCATCAGAAATTAATGTGATCCAATGCAAATATGAAAGTTTAGATGTTATATCACTCGGTAATTTCATTTCACCGGCTATTCTTTAATCTGAAAATGCTATTTATGTAGATACTTATGTGCACTGATGGTTGTTTTTAAAAAATATCCATCATAATTTATTCTGAGCAAACATATAAGAGAAAGTTTAGAAGTTGGATTCATGAAGAAATTCATTTCACCTCCTCTTCTTCAATATGAAAATGCTTTTTATGGATACAGTTACGTGTATTATTGGTTTTTTTTAAAGTATCAATCATAAATTGTTGTGAGTCAACAAAAATATGAATGTTTAGTTAGATCGGTGAGTAATTTAATATCACCTACACTTCAATATGGAAATGCTTTCTTTGGTGACACTTATCTGCACTTATGCTTGTTTTTTTTTAAAATATTCATCAAAATTTGTTCTAAGCAAATGCAAATAAAAAAGTTTAAATCTTGGATCAGTGAGTAATTTCATTTCACCTCATCTTCTTCAAATCTAAAAATGTTTTTTATGGATACAGTTATGTGCACTGTTGACTGCTTTTAAAAAATAATAATCATAAATTATTGTGAGTCAATGCAAATGTTAAGGTTTAAATGTTAGATAAATTAGTAATTTTATTTCACATTCTCTTCTTCTTCTAGAAATGATTTTTATGGAGATAGTTAAGTAGATTGTGGGTATTTATAAAAATACATCCATATAAATCTATTTTGAGCGGATGCAAATTTGAAATTTTTTTGGCATGCGACGCATGTCATATTTGAAATTTTATATAGAACGATGATGGAAAATAAATATCAAAGGGCTCAACCTGTCACAAACTATCAATTCCTTAATTGACTATAATACTTGTCACATAATTCTGATTTAGAATTGGAATTGGGTAAAATTAGGGTTAATTGGGCCAAAATTGGGCTTGGACTTGGGTAAATTGGGCCTTTAAAGGTAAATTGGGGCTTTTGGTAAATTTGAGTTAAATTAGTCAAATTGGGTCAAATTGGTGGTTCCAAACTGAAATTGAGAATTTTTTGAGAGTTTTTGGAATCTCTGGGATTTTTTAGAATTTTTGAAAATTTTAACTTATGAATGGCATTTTGATAATTTTAGGGATTTTAGGTTATTTTGGTAATTTGCGCAAATTACAGTTAAATTGGTCAATTTGAGCTGTGGGGAACATATTGAAATAATTTTTGGAGAAAAATGGTAATTTGGGGAATTTTTGGAATTTTGGTCAAAATTAGGGTTAAAAGGGTATCTTGGTCATTTTGGTGGAAATTTGAGCTAAGGTGGGTAAGTAAGCCATAAGACCATTTCAAACTCATAGAAGCCATATGAAGACTCATTTTGGACACTCAATGTGTTGTTTCTAACCCTCTTAGCTAGGCGCTAGGGGTTTGGGTCCACCCATATGAGTCTTCGAAAGATTCAAGAGGTAAAATTAAGTGTAAGTGAGCTTAGGTTTTGGGGTGTGTGCCAAAGTGTAGTGTATGCAGGCTGACCTGACCAAGACCAGACCACCCAGGGTTAACTCTAAGGCCTGACCATCCTATGGGGGCACATCTTTAACCTCCCACACATTGGTCTTAACCTTCCAAGTAGCTTAGAGATTCATGACCATCTATGTAGAAATCCAAGGAGAGCAAGGAAGTGGCTTTAATTTCTAAGTGGTGGGTTTCATCTCTAGTCTTCTAGGATAGTCAAGGGGGCAATCCTATGGCTAGATCTTAAGAATTAAAAGAGAAGTTAGACCTCACTAAAAATGAGGTCAACAAACACTTTATAGAAACAATTATGTGTACTGTTGGTATTATTTAAGAAATATATATTAGAAATTGTTAGATCAATTAGTAATATATTTCACATTCTCTTCTACAATTTGAACATGCTTTTTATGGAGATAATTATGTGCAATGATGGTTGTTTTTAAAATATATCTATCTAAATTTGGGCAAAAATAAGATATTCAAATTACAGACGAGTAGCCAACCCAATTACACCATCATAGCTTAGTGAGATCAATTAATCAAAATAGTCTCCATCCACGGTCTCCAATTTTATCTTTAAGGTTTTAATATGAAGTTGTATATATGGCAATCAGTCGCATGTGTAATCTAAGACAATTTTAAAACACAAGGGTTTAAGAAATAGAAACCAATTCATCACTTCTCAACATTAAAGGAAATATTATAATTTCTTAAATTATTAAGATTTGGAAGCTAATTAAAATAGAATATGTTAAAGTGAAGGGGTTGGATCTTGGAAGATCTTAACTCACCAATTTAAACCCCTAATCAATGATCTAATAATGATGCAACCTTGGATAAAGATCAAATGCTATTTAATCTAATGAATTATAAGTCTACCGATAAGGACTTAAAGACTTATTAATGAGATTAAGTCAGAATATTATAATTAATTTGAAAATGATTTTAAAACATTATAATTAATTTGAAACTTTTTTTATATTATAATTAATTTGGAACATTTTAAAACATTATAATTAATTTAAAATAATTTTAAAATAACATACTTAATTTAAAATAATTTAAAATAACATAATTAATTTAAAATAACTTAAAATAATATAACTAATTTAAAAATAATTTAAAATAATATAATTAATTTTAAAAAAATTTAAAATAATATATTTACTTTAAAATAATTTTAAAACAATATAATTAATTTAAAACAATTTTAAGATAATATAACTAATTTGAAGCATAAAAAAAAAGAAAAAAAACAATTTAATTAATTTGGAACATTTTGAAAGACCATAGCTGATTTGAATATTTGAAAATACCACTAGTCCAACCTTAATTAAATCGGCTAAAGTTCTTTAATGAACTAATTTGCTCCTAAAGGCTCCCATTCACATAACACTTAGATGAAACATCAAATGACTGTCACCCCACTCGAGGGATAATCAAAACATCTAAGTTCGATGGGCAAATATTAAAACACTTTTAAACTTTAACAAACCTAGGATGTTCAATTGATCGGTGTAACGAAATCTATTGGACTCGGAAAGATCCCAAAAGTATTGAAAAGATTTTCAAAATGTATCCCGAGCACTGTCTCAATCTGATGGGATATTCTAGAAGAGCAATGGGATTTCATTGCTCTTTGATGAAGAAAATCATCCTTAACGCACATCAGGGGCCCACCAGGATATGATTTATCATTTGGTAGATAACCAAAATCCTCTTCCCCTTGCTTCATTTGAATGCTTGTAATATATAAATCCTCTAACGAGAATTTTAAGTTTTTCAGTTGGAGATAACGGGAAGACTTACCAGGTACACTTTTATGTCATTGCAATTTATTCACTTGCAATTTACTTAGCTGCATTTATTTTCTTGCAGTTTACTGCATTTATTTTCCTGCAATTTACTGCACTTATTTTATTATACCTGCTTGTGACAAAACAACAACAGAACTAAATTCACTTCTACAACAATCGAAATATAAGATAACTCAAAATTTAATCACAAACAAAACAAAACTTACAACTTTAACTATAATTAAGACGTCTCTCGGATGATCGGGAATCCCTCGGAGGAGGTAACCTACATGTTACTAACGAGATTTCCCACGGTCTAAATGAAGGTACGAAACTCATTCAATTGAATTTAGTAAATTCATTTGAACTAAGTGAATCCAAAGAAAATAGTGGTTCCGGAACGAGGGAACCGTGGGATCCTAACCAGTATCGCTTAATCAACTCTAAAATTTTCCCAATAAGATTTTAAGACACCTCAATTTAAACATTTCCAAAACATGACACTTTTCTCATCCTCTCGATTGCCACTTATTAAACTAAACCTTCTGCAACAATGAGGAGTTCGAAGCAAGCATGGTGGGCAGCACGATCATCTTCAACAACAAAACTAATCTATATCAACTTAACATTTCTTTAGTTTAAATAAAGGCCATAGGATTTTGAGGTAGTTCGCCTAGCGCAACATAAATCATCACTTTATCTTTTAGGCTTTTGCATAACTCTGTTGTGTAATATAATCCTAACACTTTCAGGATTCTGAGGTCGTCGTTCGATGTGGTGTAAAATCCTCCTATCTTAGACTTTTTGCACGATCGGGTATCATGTGAGTGTAAGCCCTAAATAATAAAATCGACAGAATTAAACATTTAAATAACCTCATTTCAAAACATAAAGCTAAACAAATAGGATAGCTGCGAGGTTATTTGAGGTTCTCCTCAAATCTTATGACGTCCCCTACTTCTTCATTTCTTTGGATTCCCTAAAATAAACTGGTCCTACTTTGAACCATTCCCTTTTGAATTTCTCATGTTCATCCTTGAAAACTTGAACTTTGCAACTCTTGGAAGCAGAACCACTGATCTTAATCGATAGTTTTCTTAAGTGATTCCCGTCATTTAAGATATAATTAACTTTAGGAGCTTGCTTCTATAGGGAACCATAGGACTCATGTAATATAAACCCTGTCTAATTTTCTTATATTAGATAGAGAAACTTGTCGGCTTATAAAATTGGTTAACTTTCATAGTTTATTTAATCGAGCTTCACCATTAAGTAATGTGTCTATCTCTCGGGATTGATGCATGACTTACGGTGCGGCGCTCGTTTATTTAAACTGTTAAAAATATGAAATAAGTTAAGATTTAATACTTTAAAATTGTATTTTCAATTACAATTTTCAAAAGCTATATCTAATCTAAATTGTTTTTCTATTAAATTAAATATAAATTATTTTCAAAACATTATGAGATAAATTAAAAATACGACCGATAGTGTTTTCAAATGAAGAAAAGGAAGTGAAATAAAATTAATGTTGTGACACCTTTGTGTATGCCTTGAGAAAATTTTTTACATGTATTACATATAAATTATGTCATTGTGGTTTGTTCTTGTTATTTTTGTGATGGTGGTGGTTATGTGCTTAGGTCTTCAAATTGATCAGTTTATCGACTAGAGTATTACATTGAAGGTTTCGAGGGGTGTGCTATGAAGCATTTCGTTTTTGAAATGCTATGTAGAGCAATTATGGAAAAAACAAAATGCTCGACCAATCACCAATTGTCATTCATTTAGTTATCCCTACTAATTTATAATAGAATCTTCCAGAGATACTACCAACTCATAGATCACATTGCACACTATTTATCACAAATACTGCCACAGATACTACTTTGTCTTTAGACCACATACCTCACTATTTGTCGTAGATACTACATAGTCTTAAAGCCTTAATGATACAAAAGGTGATCCTGAATAGCGTCTTCTTTGATAAATTGATCTCACTGAGCTCAACTTCAAATATCATGTTCTTTACAATTTCTTTTTAAATGTTTTTAATTGTTTGTTACTTCATGTGTTTTAATTGTACACTACATCAGATGGGTAAACAATATGAATGAAGGATATCTGCCATTTCAGATAGGGAGACAACGATCATGTTCTGTGATTTGTACTTGAGAGAGAAAGATATTTGCAATAAACCGACCACACACTTCAACAAGGAGGGATGGCAAAACATCACGAAAAAATATTTTCATGAAAAAACAGGTTGTCCATATGACAAAACTAAAAACAGGTTGTCCATATGACAAAACTCAGTTGAAAAATAAATGGAATAAACTAAAGAAAAATTGTAAATTGTGGAAGGAGATGAAGAGGGGCTGTAGGATTAGGTGGGGACCCTGTTAAAAAAACTGTTGATGCATTTGAGTGGTGGCACGAAAAAATTTTCAGTAAATAGATAATGTTTTAGTGAACTATGATTTTATTGAGATGTAACTTATTTAAAATATAATTTCATCAATCATAGGTACTGCGTAATGCAAAAAAAAAAGTTAGACTTTCTTGGCAATGACCTTGAGCTGGAGGAGAAGCTCGATATCATGTTCGTCGGTGTTATGATTACTGGTACTAATATCTGGGCTACAACACAGGACTCCATCCACAATTTGGATAAGCTAGAATTTGTTCATTCTAAAGAATTAAAAGAGGAAGCACCAGCTGAGTAAATCTAATCAGTCTACGCGCCCTGCATCCTCTACTAAGTGTAAAAAAATAAAGACTAGGGCAACACATTTATTTGAGCTGATATCACATTTTGTTACTACCTGCACAAGTGTCATATCTAGTGCTCACACGGCTCTGCGGGAATACTCAACGATGATAGACATTCTGAAGTTGTTGGGCTCTATTTTGAAGGTTTTTTATGACATGACCCCTTATTTATTTTCTATAAAACTTCTAAAGGATTGAAAAGTGGGAGTCTTTCTTCACCCTAATGCCCGAACAAATGATTTCTTACCTCTGATATTCTTTGGAGAACAAGTCCACTTAATTTAATTTATTTAATACTATTTGGGATTTCAGCTTGTAATAATTTACATTTTCATATTGAACCTGTATTGTCTTAGTTATTTGACATTTTAGTATTTGTGTTTTGTAGTAGTTGCATTATTTTTAGTTTATTTTTTTATTTCTAGTATCATTTGCCTTATTTATACATTCTGAAATGTATAAAATTTCTAAATGGATCTATTAGACGAAAAGGAAATTATAAAGAAAATTGAACGAACAACACTTCTTACCACAAAGGTATATCTCATTATAGAGAACTATCAGAGACATTTCTGCAAAACATCTTATGTCCCGTTATCATTTGCAGGTAACAAGTGGCTCGACGAGCTACTCGAAGGTCATCATAGAAGAATTCATAACATGTTTCAGATGTGGAGAACAATTTTTTATGATTTGTTGGATGAATTACAGAATTATAGTTTGCATGGATCATCACGCTTCACACCCAATAAAGTTTTAACTATCAAATTGTACAGTCATACAATGAGTCCATTTGTGCCGCTTCGATCCACTATAAGATTAGCAGATATTTTGATACCGAGATCAACGTTTTGATAATATTCTGAAAAAAATTTTAAAACACAGATCTTACTTTTATGCAAAAATATAAGATACATCCGTACATCGAGGTATCAATATTTTTATTTATTTTGACATTACTATTTTACAACAATAAATATAATGGTCAAACAAATTTTTTAAATATGATTGTAACGTAGTAATTGACGGAACACATGTCGATGCGGGTGTTGGTAATGATAAAAAAATTGCATATATATATAACAGTGTGAAGCTGTTACAAAGAATATATTAACAGTCTGTGATTTCTATTTGAATTTTATAATCGTGGTAGCTTGGATGAAAAGAGAATGCTCGTGATAGTCAAATATTCAAATTCACAACCCAATAGCGTGAAGACGAATTTTGAATGTCTCCACTAGATTAGTACATTCAAGAATATATATAAAGCATTTCATTTGAGGAATATTACATCATTGATTCGTGTATCTATTACAACGATGTTTCTTGAAGTCATTGCCCAGTATAAAGTATCATGTTCCTGATTTTGAGCGCAGCAACCATATGATTAGAGAAATGTTTTTCAATAAAAGAAACTCGTCATTACGGAATGTCAATGAGAAAGCATTCGGTGTATGGAAAAAGAATTGAGCCATACTCTGATACATATCAACGTAATCTTTCAAAAAATAGGTGAATATAGTTATTACAACAACAACGCTTCATAATTTTATATAGATGTATCCATTCCGAAACAATACCAATTTTAGAATCATAGATGAGATCCTACCTATATGCCTGAGGAAGCATTCCAACATTGGGTCGGACTTTGATACCACCGATTACAAAACTTTTGAGGAAGAAGGCATGCATGAGATTATATAGCTAAGTGGAGATTGTTGATGCTTTGATAAACGCAACAATTGTATTTATATAACATCACCTATTGATTTCTTGTTAGTGATTCCTATTTCAACTATATGTTGGATTTGCAAATGTACAATCTTTAAATCATTGTAGCAATCCATATTATAGCTTCCTTGATATGTCTTGACTACTTTTTTTTATTATGAAACTATTTTTTTTTAATATTTCTGCAGCATATCAACTTTTTTATCAATTGAAGTCATAATATATTATAATAACAAGAAATATCAGTTCAAAAGCATGAAGTGCTCCGAGAATTCCATCCTGCTATTGTGTCACATGATGTGGCAGCTACCAAAAAAGATTTTACTGTCATCCCAAAAACAAGAGACTAGAAAATTGCAATTACTTTCATTGGATTGATTACATGGATGATTTCACAAATCTATATTTTTAAATACGATTATTGTAATCATTATGAATTTTAAAAGTATAGGAAAAAAAAAACCTAACGATGATGATGATCAGGGCCACGAAGACACGTTTACTATTACAAGAGTTACTCGATAATTTCAATGGAACGAAGCAAAATATAATATAAATTGCTTAAAAAATATAAATAAATAAATAAAAATCTACTTCCAAATCCTTATTGAAAATTCTCTTTCATCGATTTCATCTCAGAAGGGCCAAGTTACAGATCTTACCACTTTCTCAAGGAAAAAAGTATAAATATAGTTGGAAAAGAAAATCATCATATAACAAAGATAACAAAGATATTCTAATTGTGAGCACAAATAACACTGCAGTAGAAAAGTGGAAACCAGTTTCAGTCCAAGCCTATTAAAATGTTATGATACCATCAAATTTGCATCACAAAACAGCAGATAGAGCTGAAGATAAACAAAACCGCATATAATATCAAAGCAGTACAGGGAGTAATGATTTCCCATATCTTATGTCACAACAGCCGCTTCAGATTGCCATGAGATCCCCGAAATTGCGCATGAAGAATATTGACCCAAAAAATAGTCCGAAAGCTCGAAGAATTTTCTGTAGTATTAAAAAGGAGCATCAAAGTTTCACTAAACAATTTTTTAGGCATACAATTATTATAACAAATGCAATTAGAATACTAAGTTGAATACTAAACACCAGGTTAGATATTAGACGCAATAACAAATAGGAAGATTTACATACATACAACTTAATTTCTATGTAGTTACAAATCTAAACACCAAAACTTCAATTTTTTACATATATGCCACCATATCTATACATGAAAATGTATATATCACTTTTTAAAAATTAAAATAGTGGCATCATTAATGTGATATAAATGTAAAAGGTAAAGTTTAGTTGGATATGTAAATACATATGAATTGGGTGGTATGCATGTAAATGCCCCTAACTAATATTGCTTACAAAAATTTATACATCCGCGCCTCCAAATAATCAGGATGTGGGCAATGATGTCAACATATTTGAGAAAAAACAAAGCATCAAGCTATGTTAGGCTGCAATAATCATTGCTCCATTTTCAATATGAAAGTAAGCAAAAGTGTTATTGATTATTAATTAAATGACAGTGCAACTAAACAACAGCAAAAGAAATAACCGGAGTGGGTCTAAATAATTTGCACATGGTAAGATTAACTAATTCCACGGAAGCAAGGAGAAGTATTCTTTGAAAAGCTTGTGCAGAACCAATGAAAGCATGAAATTATGATAGTGCAACAACTAAGAAATTCGTTTTGTAATTTCCAAAATCTGAAGGAAATATGAAAGTTGATATACCAAAATAATAATGATTGGAATTTTACAATTTAAAAAGAAAGAGAAACTTTCTACAACTTATAATCAGTTCTAATGGTGCTGCAATCATCTAGGGAACCAGTACCGGTGCACAATATAATGAAAGCAAGATTCAAGCAAAAGACTAGATATTTTAATTTTATAATAGAGTGTTGCAAAATTATGTGAAAAAATTCAAAAAAGAAAATACAGGATCTCTCCCTATTAAAACAACTTCCATCAACTAAAAAAAGAGTTATACCGACTATCACCTTTCCTTGTGATTATAGAATGTGTTAATGCAATGTTAATGAACAAACTACTCCCGGAGCCATTGCTGATTATTTTATGGGAGATGGAAGCAATTTGCATCCATAGGAGATGAATATAATGCTAGCCTCAGTATTATAGTAGTTGTATCGCAGGTTCTATTACAACACCATTTATAATGCAATCCAAAGGACACAATTAAAGTCGAAGAATTGGCAGACTAGCAGGAATTCTTCAAGAATTCCAGCTGCGTTTTGAGCTCCAAAAAAGATTTAGAATGTAACCAATCAGCTAAACGAAAGCACATTTATAAATTCTTTTAAGAAAATGAAATATTAGTTCTTACGTAAGAAATGGTAGAATATTGTATGCAATTATCAATAATGAATGGTATAATCGTAACCTCTTATGATCAAAAGATGAATGGATGATGCTAACGATAGGTTGACATCTCTGTGTGGAAACTAAAGGTCCCAACTACAAATGCCGTTGGCAGTATCTTAGATTTACTAATATGAGCACACAACCTTGTAGATAGTGGGGTTTCTAAAAAAATTATGATAATGCCTTGCCATGTTTACATGAATAAGTTATAGCCTCATATAGGAGTTATTTACTACAAATAAATTGAGAAACAAAAGTCAATAACAACTGAAAGGACTCCAACAAACCTAAAACATGAAATGGTTTGCAAAATAATGAGCATGCATGGGCAACTAAAAAGCATGTGCCTAGTTGATAAAACGATGTTTTACTAGCAACCTGAACTGATAAGGGACAATCTAGCAACGGTTGGAGGCAGCCATGCAGTTGCAACAATCTCCCTCTCCTGAGCAAGAGATTCCATTTAAAGGGGACAAAACTGAACTATTACGAGAAAATAATTTTTATATTTTATGCTGCAAGTATTATGGACATTTCGATTTTGAAATATATGTGCAACAACTTTACAACATCTATCCTTTCTAGCATATTTGGTTGCAAACATTGCTTCCACCAAAAAAAAGTCTAAAAAACAACAAGAAAATTATAGGAAGTGAATTGAATAGCAAAATTGTAGAAAAAATATCTGCACTAAATGAAAACCCAGAGTGTTGGTTCAATAATTGAGTTGCTTCAAGATCCATGCATTGCACTGAAAACTATTCTTGATAAATTAGAGATTTTGACAATCCCCACCACATAATAAATGTTTCCTCCATGTTACAATCAAAGGAATATAAATAGAATTGTATAAATGTGGGCATGTGATATGAGTAAATCAATAGTACACACAAATAATACAGTAGCCATTTAAAACAAAATAGAAACATAAAAATTTAGATATACATATATACAAAGCCTACATAAAAAACATGCATGGTCTAAGTAAGCAGCATGGTTCTTTTAGAATCCAATTTAAGAAAAGTGAAAATATACAAAGCATGATAAACAGTGCATGTGAAAGTCAATTTGAGCAAAATTGAACAAAGATCTAATCTCAAGCACTTTCAAATATTTTGTAAGATGACAAATTTATATATAATGCATATATGACACGGCAACACATATAATGGCTCGTCTCAAGTTTTTAAAACTCTAATGGTATTAGATCAAATATACCTCCTCTAATGGATTTAAATTTTTTGAAGTAAGCCAATACAGTCACCTTTCTTTTTTTCTTTTTTTTTTCTTTTTTTGAGAATTTGGATAATCAGAGAAAAGGCTTCAACTTGAAATCAATCACAATGTTCAATCCCACGAATTTCCATTTTAATTATACTCTGGTTCTCAATGTCTTCTCCAATGAAACATTGCTTCATAAAAGAATAATAGCACCTCATAAGGAAAATTTTAAATCAACTACTACTATATTACATTTCATGTATTCAGTTTTAGATCTACTCAAACGAAGGCCTTTAGACTCCAAATAAACCTCCATAATTCAAGTTTTTCCTAAACTCTCTCTCTAGTCCTATCCACAAGAAGTATATCATCGGCGAATAGCATACACCAAGCTACATCCTCCTATAAATGTCTAGTAAGAGCATCCATAACTAAAGTAAAAAGGATATGGGCCTAAAGCCGATCCTTGATGTAATCTAACTTAAATAAGTAAATATTTAGTCAATACTCCTTCGTTCAAACACAAGCAATAGCTCTAGTATTCATATCTTTAATGACTTGAATATAAGTCATATCAACACTTTCTTCACTAAAACTCTCCAAAGAACAACTTTTGGAACTTTAACACAAGATTTTTCTACAACAACAACAATAAAGCCTTAATCCCACTAAAATAGGGTCGGCTACATGAATCCTTCTTCTCCATTGCGTCCTATTAAGTGTTATATTTTCCCTTAATTCTAATAAATTAAGATCATTTTTTTATACGATAAGCCCAAGTCTTCCTAAATCTACCTCTGCCTTTCTTAATATAAGTCGAATCTAAAACATCTACCCTACTAATCGGATCATCAGATGATCGATGTTTAATGTGACCAAATTCTAGGTCTACCAAACCATCTAAGACGACTGTCATAAGGTTTTTCTAAATCAATAAAAATCATATGTAGATCTTCCTTATTCTCTCTGTACTTCTCCATCAAAATAAATGTATAGCACCCATAGTGGACCTGCCCAACATAAATCCAAACTAATTATGAGGAACTTTTGTATCTGTCTTAAACTATGTTCAATTACCCTCTACCATAATTTTAAAGTATGAGACAACAACCAAATTCCTCTATAATTTGCACACTCTTGTGCATCCCCTTTATTCTTAAAAATGGGGACTAAAATACTCTTCATTCAATCCTCAAGCATCTTTTTAATTATTAAAATAATATTAAAAGGTTAAGCAAGCCAAGAAACTCGTAAATCTCCTAAAAATTTTCAAACTTCAATTGAAATTTCATCAGATCATACTGATTTTTCACTCGTAGTTTTCCTTAAATTCTCCTTAACTTCTTTTTTTACTAATATGATGATAAAAAATAAAATGTTTTATTATTATTAATTTTATTAAGATCACTAAGGTCAATCGTATTTTCAAATATTTTATTGAAATATTTAAAATAGCTCACCCATCTATATTGAATATCTTCTGCTAAGAAAATTACTTTTGATTTACATCTCTAATACTATTTATGTTAATTAAATCATTATTTTTATTTCTCTATGTTTAACTAGTTTATACATATATTTTTATATTCTTTAGTTTCTAATATATTATAAATATCACTAAAAGAAGAATTTCTAGCATCACAAATTGTTCTCTTAAACACCTAACAGACCACCTTATATTTTTTAAGTTTTCTAAGATTTTAAATTTAAACTAATTTTTTTAACATAACATATATTTTATCTTTTTTTGTACATTATTATTGCACTATTAGGGTTGTAATCGAGCCTAATTTGAGCGAGCACGGACTTGGCTCGTATGTAGCTCGTTCGAAATTGCTCGAGTTAGAAATCGGCTCATGTTCGAAATCGGCTCATGAACAAAGTGTTTGTGTTTGACTCGATTTAAATATTCTTATTCATGTTCGACTGTAAATTGGCTAATTAAAATTAATAAAAAAAAAATAGATTGAGAGGGTTGGATTCGAACTGCACCAACTACGTGCAATAGAACGCACAGATCCAAATGACTACAAGAGCTATTATAATTTAAACTTAGATATAAATATATTTAATATATTATTATATAAATAATATATATAATTTCTTTATTTCGAGCTAAAACGAGCCGAACAAGAGCGAACAAAGGGTTGCTCATATTCGGCTCCTTTATAAGTTGAGCTTAAAAAATTGTTCGTGTCTGAGTCATTTACTTAGGGCTTGTTTGAATGCGGCTTTTATCGAGCGGCGCGGCTATTCGGCGCGAATTTCCGCCCGCGTCGTCGTTTGGGGCGGAACTTCGCGGTGAATCGCCGCGAAGTTAAGGCGGAAGCGGGCCGCGTGGTTTACCTAGCGGTCTCACCTTCTGCTCCGCTTTCGCATTTTATTTTCTCGCTCTGCCCCTGGAGCTTTCCCGCAGCCGAACTCGATGCCTCCTCTTCTGCCCTAGCGTTTTGCAGGTATTCTGCAGATCTCCTCTTCTGCCCCTGCCCCTCGAGCTTCCCTGCACCCGACCTCGACGACTTCTCTTCTGCCTTTTCGAAGGTACTTTGAAGATTAATGTGCGACTCTTCTCCTCCTATAGAGCTATTTCTACTGCTCGATCTTCTCTTCTCCTCATGCTCCTCTCTTCTCCAGGCTTTTATGTGTCTATCTTTCTTCTCAAACATGAATCTGTCAGTTTTTATTTGTGAAGAATATACAAATCATAGTATGTTTTTTCCATCCAATAATAGAGATGGAGTAGAGGAATTGAAGTAAAAAGAGGGCTGAGAAATTTCACCCATCGTTAGTATTGTTAGGGTATGTTTGAATGCGTATTTTATCGGTATTTCTATTAGTATCTTCCTTCTGTCTTTCCATCCAATTTCACTTGAGACACAATATGTACAATATGTTTTGTCATTACATTTCTATCAGTAGCAAATTATTATATAACAATCTTTCATTTGAAACATAAATCTGCCAGTTTTTTTTTTCAAGCAGAAAATTCAATTCATAATATGTATTTTTTCATCCAACCAATGAAAGAGAGTAGAAGAATTGAAGTACGAAGAGGGTAGATAAATTACAGTCATCACTATGCTAGTTATTTTCATTTTAAGCACCGGATTTAAAATGTATTATGCCAGGATATCTTTATCAATAGCTCATCATAATGTAGGTATCTTCTTTTTCAAACATGCATCTGTCAGTTTCTATTCATGCAGAGTATGAAAATCATAGTATGTAATTTTTCATCCAACAATTGAAAGAGTGTAAAAAATTGAAGTAGAAAGAGGGGAGAAATTTCACCCATAAGTACTACTGTTAATTTTCATCCAATTTCACTTGAGGGACAGTATGTACAATATGTTTTGCCATGACATTTGTATAAGTAGCAAATCATTATGTAACAATCTTTCTTTTCAAATATAAATCTGCCAGAAATTATTCAAGCAGAAAATGCAATTCACAATATGTATTTTGACTTTAGGCATAGTATGCAACATATATCATGTCACTATATTTCTATCAGTAGCACATCATTATGTAGTCGCCTCTCTTTTCATACATGTATCTATCAGTTTTGAATCTAGCAGAAAATGCAATTCTTTTCTGTGTAAGTTCTCATCCAACCATTAAAAAGGAGTGGAAGAATTGAAGTAGAAGGAGAATAGAGAAAATCCACCCATCAGTGGTATTGTTAATTTCACTTTAGGCATAATATGCAACATATATTATGTCACTATATTTCTATTAGTAGCACATCATGATGTAGTCATCTCTCTTTTCATACATGTATCTGTCATTTTTTATTCTTGCAGAAAATGCAATTCTTTTCTGTGTAAGTTCTCATTTCAACAAAAAAAAGGAGTAGAACTGAAATAGATGGAGAATAGAGAAATTGCCCCCATCAGTGAGGCACATTACTAAAAATGCAATTCTCCCACTACACTTCTATCAGTAGCACATCATTATTAATCATCTCTCTTTTTAATACGTATATCATCGGTTTTAATTACAGCGAGAAAATGCGATTCTTTCTCATGTAAGTTTTCATCCAACCATTAAAAAGGAGTGTAAGAATTGAAGTAGAAGGAGAATAGAGAAAATCCACCCATCAGTGGTATTGTTAATTTTACTTTAGACACAGTATGCAACATGTATTATGTCACTATATTTCTATCAGTAGCACATCATGATGTAGCCATCTCTCTTTTCATACATGTATCTGCCATTTTTGATTCTAGAAGAAAATGCAATTCTTTTCTGTGTAAGTTCTCATTCCAACAAAAAAAGAGTAGAAGAACTGAAGTAGATGGAGAATAGAGAAATTGCCCCCATCAGTGAAGCACATGACTAAAAATGCAATTTTGCCACTACACTTCTATCAATAGCACATCATTATGCAGCCATCTCTCTTTTCATACATGTATCTGTCAGTTTTGATTCTAGCAGAAAATGCAATTCTTTTCTGTGTAAGTTCTCATCCAACAATTAAAAAGGAGTAGAAGAATTAAAATATAAGGAGAATAGAGAAAATACACCCATCAGTGAGGCACAGTATTCAAAATATTTTCTGCCACTATACTTCTATCAGCAGCACATCATTATGTAACCATCTCTCTTTACGTACATGTATCCATCGATTTTTATTCTAGCAGATAATGCAATTCTTTTGTGTAAGTTCTCATCCAACAATTAAAAAATGAGAAGATTTGAAGTAGAAGGAGAATAGAGAAATTGCCCCCATCAGTGAGGCACGGTATGCAACATTTATTCTGTCATTATATTTATATCAGTAGCACATCATTATGTAGCCATCTCTCTTTTCATACATGTATCTCGGCTTTTATTCTAGCAGAAAATACAATTCTTTTCTATGTAAGTTCTCATCCAACAAAAAAAAGAATAGAAGAATTGAAGTAGAAGGAGAATAAAGAAATTGCCCCATCATTGAGGCACAGTTTGCAACATATATTCTGTCTGTATATTTCTATCAGTAGAACATCATTATGTAGTCATCTCTCTTTTCATACATGTAGCTGCCAGTTTTTATTCTAGCAGAAAATGTAATTTTTTTCTATGTAAGTTCCCATCCAACAATTAAAAAGAAGTAGAAAGATTGAAGTTGAAGGAAAATAGAGAAATTGCCCTCATCAGTGAGACACAGTATGCAAAATATATTCTGTCATTATATTTCTATCAGTAACACCTTATTACGTAGATATCTCTCTTTGCATACATTAATTTGCCAGTTTTTATTCAAGCAGAATATGTAAATCATGAATAGTATTTTTTGCTGTTTACTTACATTCCAGCCATCTCTCTTTTCAAACATGTATTTGACACTTTTGTATGAATTTTGAAATTATCATTATTTTAAATAATTTTTATAAACATGACATTTTTATTTTAAATATTTTTATAAACACAAAATATTATTTTTTAAAATATGTTTTATCAGAATTAAAAAAAATACGTACTATTTTTAAAAATTTTACGAATATTGAACTTTCAAACAGATAAATATATTAAAATTTTAAAATGCATTTAATAAACGAAGCGCTTAGTCATTTATGCGAAAAAATTGCTTGCATGGTATTTCACACAATTAAACCAAACAGACAACTAGAACTTCCCATAACTGCTTCCATGAAGAATTTCTAGTTTAGCACATACTAGCAATGCACCAAACAAGGCCCTTAACAAACGAGCCAAATAAGAGCTACTTAACTAGTTAAAAATGAGCTGTTCGCGAACAATGAACTTTTTTACAGCCATATCCTGCAACTACTTTTATTTATAAAAACTTTTCTTTTTGAATCTCTAAGTACATTTTTTATCACGTGTTTAATAATTTTTGTTACTTTATCTCATATAGAATTCGCTTCTTTATGAATATCCCAAATCTTAAAATCTTAAAATTTACTCATAAAAATAATTTTATTTGTGTCTTTTAGGTGCCCCAATTTAATTCTAAGATAATAATTATTTTGTAAATTTTTATCTTGCATCTTTTCATCATTAAATCTAGAAATAATAATTGATATTGAGTACTTAAATTTTTACTTAGAACAACCTTACAATCTTTACAATCTCGATCTCTTTTTCTACTAAGAAAATAATCAATTTGTCTTGTTAAATTCATTCTTATAAGTAATAATATGCTCATTTCTTTTCTTAAATAAAAAATTAATAATTATAAAATCATACGATTAAGCAAAAATTAAAATTATTCTACTTTCTTCATTAATCACTCTAAAACTGTAGCCACAATAAATAATTCTAAAATCTTCCACCATTCTACCAACATGCTAAATTAAATCACCTTCAATACAAATTCTTTCTTCAAAAATATCATTTTTATTAATTCTTCTAGGTCAATTCAGAAATTTTCTTTTGAATCTATATCTAAACCTACTTGAGAAGCATAAACACTTATAACAGTAAAAATCTTAGTATCAACAACAATCTTTAGGATTATAATTCTATCTCCAATTTTATTAACTTTTATAACATTATCTTTCAAATTATCATCTATAATTATACCTACACCATTTCTAGTGCGACTCCCACCTGAATACCAAGTTGAAAACCTAAGTTATCAATCTCTAAGTTTTTCTCCAACTCATTTAGTTTCTTGAATAAATAACGTATTTATTTTCCAATGAACGAAATATCAATCAATTCAATTAATTTAGCGTGAGTACCTATTACAAAATCATACGATTAAGGAAAATTTAAAATAGTTATACCTTCTTTATTAATCACTCCAAAACCGTAGCCTCCATAAATAATTTTAAAATCTTTAACGACTCTACCAACATGTCAATTTAAATCCTCTCCAATACAAATTCATTTTTTCAAAATGTATCATTTGTCTTAATTCTTCTAAGTTATTTCAAAATTTTTATTTTGAACCTATATCTAAACCTACTTGAGAAGCATAAACACTTATAACAGTAAAAATCTTAGTATTAACAACAATCTTTAGAGCTATAATTATCTCCAATTCTATATAATTACACCTATACCATCTCTAATGCGACTTTTACATGAATACTAAAGTATAAAACCTAAGTTATCAATCTTAATAGTATTTTCTCCCACCCATTTAGTTTCTTGAATACATAAGGTATTTATCTTCCTATGAACCATAATATCAACTAATTTCATTAATTTATCTGTGAATACCTATATTCCAAGATCTTACCCAAAAATCAATTTCATTGACTAACTTCTTTACCCACATCGGTCCAGAATGTGGAAACCCTTGCTTATTTGACACTACACACGGACACTGGTGTAACAATCCTTGCACGCTCTTAACTGTATTCAGATCATATAGCATATCACTTCTAGGGGACGCCCTAGTATTTACACAAGGATTTAAAAGATTTATGTCATGATTTTCCGACATATTTTACGTTGGTTGTCGACTACCTAACGCAACCCTCCACTTTTCGTAACCAAGGCTTGAGACCCGGCAATGACAGTACTATGCATAGGATTCATAGGTTAACAAATATCACATTTTGTTGTGTCTTTTTTCAAAACCCTTGCCAAGAATATGAGATTAATTATATTCTCTATGAAGAGTTCCATAAAAAATTCCTACACAAATAATTTATTGATCAATATAAAACAAATAAGTGGATCACTCTATAACTCTATGGAGCATTTGACAAAGAAAAGCCTTTCCAAACCTATTTTAAATGTTTTAACAGTGAGAAGTAATATATTATTGATATTCTCACTAGAATGCCCCATGGATATTTTTACATTTAACATCCATCTAAAGATTGGGGCAATTGCAGATCATTGATAATCTGTTGATAAACAACTGATTCGGATAAGTTGACTATCTATTTGGTTTGTGTGTTTGAAAAATAGCTGATTTGTAGATGTTTCTGGATAAATGAATATTTTGCCCTGTGCAGTGATATTTATTTACAATAGAACTGTTATAACAATATATTTGTTACTTGAGAAACAAAAACTATTTCAAAATAATAGAAATAATAAGACTTTACTTAACAATGAGTATTAAGTGTACTGAGAGAAACAGAAACAACAAAGCCTTGATCCCACTAAGTGGGGTCGGCTACATGAATCCTTTTTCTCCATTGCATCTTATTTAGTGTCAAATTTTCATTTAATTATAATAAATTAAGATCATTTTTTATGCAATAAGCCCAAGTGACCCTAGGTCTACCTCTGTCTTTCTTAACATAACTTGAATATAAAACATCTACTCTCCTAATCAGATCAACAGGTGGTCGACGTTTAATGATCTCATTAGTGTACTAAAAGAAAGAAAAAACTTATAAAAATTATAATTAAAAATATCATAATATTAATTTTAAAATCCAGACGACATATGTCATGAGCTACGTTGTCCTCTAGGGATATCATCCAACCCCGATACCTAATATATTTTAATATAATAATTATACTTACTATATATATAATTATAGTATACAAATTATATAAAAAAAATATCTTATATATAGTAAAATTTAACATATATAAATTAAAATTAATTATGTAATATGCATTACATAATATTATATAAATAATATTTATATTTAATAAGTTTAAATTTAATAATAATTTTAATATATAACAATTACAAATTTATTTACAAATATATTTAAAAATAACAATATTATAAGAAGTCATATTATATATGTTATATACATTATATTAAAAATAATATTTCTTAAATAAATATTATATAATAATAATTATTTAATATATAAATTATATATTAAATAAATTAATATAAATTTAATATAATATATAAGTATTTTATTATTTATATATTATTTTATATGATTATATATTTTATATATGATATATAACTTAATAGCTAACATATTTATACTATACAACATAATAATCTTTTTATAAACACGTATAGATATTATTACAGTAAAACGTTATTATTATACTATGATACATAATCTATATAATAGATAATTTAAAGTAAATATATTCATAAAATATTTTTTTTAAAGTAATATTATTAACATATAATATAGTATAATATTATTATAATCATAAGTATATAATTCATAACATATATAATAGATAAAAAATAGTTATAATACGGTAGTATCGACGATAGTTTTGACGAAAATACGGTAGTATCGGCAATAGTATTAGCAGTAATTTTAGTATCGGCCGTAGTATTGGTGGTAGTATTGGCGAAAACAAGGTAGTGCTGGCGGTAGAATTGGAGAAAAATGTAGTGTTATTACAGTAGTATTGGCAGTAGTATCGCGGAAACGGTGTTATTTGACAGTTGTATTGGCGGTAGTATTGGCGGTAGTATTTGGAAAAGAGCGGTGTTATTTGCAGGGTAGAGGGCAACGGGGTAAAACAATGGCCGCAAGGACAATCTCGCGGCTGCATTTATTAAGAAATCAAATACATCGTCTCACAAAACACAGCCTGAACCCACGAATCAAACAGGACAGTGGCATTTTAAAAACGTCGTCTGCGGTTTGAGTCTCACAAAACACATCGTCTCCAAATACAGCCGACTCACGAATCAAATAAGCTTAGAGTCGTTTAGGTAATTGACTTATCGATAAGCTACTCGCAACTTAGCCGCGCGAAGCTTTTACGGGAAACAATTGTAAATAAGTTTGGCTAGTTGTTTGTTTTACTTGATTTGAAAACGAGTTAGTGCGGCGAGTGTTTACGATGAATTATTATTCGCACTTGTTTAGCAATGTTGTTTGTAACAGAACTATCTTAATCATATATTTGATACTTCAAAAGTAAAAATTCACTTCATAACAGTACAAAAATCCAGATAAACATCTCACATAACAATATCAAGTATGCTACAAAAAAGAAAGAAATTATCATAATTACAATTATTAAAATGATAATATTGATTTTATAATGCATACGACGCACGTCACGAGCTATGTCGTCCTCTAACGATGTTATCCATTCATGATCACTATTGGCAGTAGAATCTACCGGACAGTCTGCCCACCGGAAGAACTCACACTTCTTTGAACTATCAGCCCACCGTGTGCACCTGTAGAACTTCCTCCCATAGCTATGCGTCTCGCGTGACGTGAGTAGAGAAGCCTGAAGTCAGCAGTAGCAAATCAATAGTCGGGAGATCTCTAAAATCCTGGAGCTCATCTTTTCTTAATGCTACAAAAGACAATCCATTAATCATAATATAAGTTGAAATTACTAAAAGAAATAATAAATTAATTACAGTTTTATGAAGACATGAAGTCTCAGAGAACTCAGTATAACAACCAACAAATTTGTCATTCCAAGAAGACATCAAACCTTGTAAAAAAGTGTACTTGGTTGTCTTTAACCCACGTAAAACTAAGCTAGCGTCTGTCACTTATGCATATCACCAAAAAGTGTCGTCTAAAATATCCTCAAAAATCACATCGCCAAAAATAAAATAGGAATTTGGTTGCGTTCATTAGGATTTCACATGTGACAACAACCAACAGTGATTGACACGGCATTCAGAAGAACCCATAAGGTCAAACGTCTCATCATGAACATCTACTCATCTAAAACAAAAACAAATTAAATTCAAATGGAAAAAAATCAATATCAAATATACTAAGAATGGAAATAAAAAGGAACAGTACAAAATAATCAAGTAGAAATTGATAAACAAAGTAAGTATACAGTATTTTACTGGCGAGAGGTCTCAGAGAACTTAGTATACCACCTAATCAATTTGTCACTACGAACCTGTCATTATAAGAAAAGAACAGACCTTTTAAAAAAAAGGTTTTTTGTTATCTTTTAACTCACGTAATACAAAGCACGTGCCTGTCGCATATGCATATCACCAAGAAAGACATTCCAAGAGAACCTCAAAAAACCGTATCACAACAAAAAGAATAGAGGAATATGGTTGTCTTCATTAGGATATCACATGTGACACCAACTAACGACGATTAACAGACCATCCGAAAGAACCCATAAAATCAAACATCTCATCATCGACCCAAACCCACCAAAACAAAAATAAATGAAATGCAAATGGAAAAAAAACCTATGAATAGCGCAAAAAAAACCCAAACAATCAATATCAAATATATAAGGAAATAAAAATAAATAAAAACTAAATAAAATTCAAATAGTACTGAATAAAGTAAAGATAATAAAATAATAAATTCTCCAATCACCTTCCTACTATTACAACAATAATTTGTTCAAGTTTCACTTTCTAAATTTCCTAAAGCAAATCAAGAAAATCCCCAATTTTCACTCCCTGTATTTTCTAAACTTCCACAACACCACAGCCACGCCAACACAAAAACCACCAACGCCGCAATCACAGCTAGCATAACAACCAACACCACAAAACCACCAATACCACGACTACAACCAGCACAAGAACCACTTACCACACAACACAGACACAGGTAGCACAACAACCAACACTACAAAAACCACCAACACACCACAACAACCACAACCAACACAAAAACCACCCACAACACTGTCACAGCTAGCACAACAACCAACACCTCAAAAACCAACAACACCGTGGCTACAGCCAACATAAAAGCCACCCACCACACACCACAGCCATGCACAACACAACAACCAACACAATAAAAACCACCAACACACCACAACAGCCACAGGCAGCATAACAACTAACACAATAAAACCACCAACACACCACCACAGCCAGCACAACAGCCAACACCAAGAAATTACCAACACCACGGCTACAACCAACACATGAATTACACACTACATCCAGGGGAAACACAACAACCAACACCACAAAAAACACCAACACACCGCAACAGTCGCAACCACAACTAACACAAGAACCACCCACACCACAGTCACAACCAGCACAACAGCCAACACCGCGACTGCAGGCAACACAAGAATCACCCACACCACTGTCACATCCAGCACAACAGCCAGAATCACAAATACTACCAACACCATAGCTACAACCAACAGAAGAACCACCCACCACTCACAACAAGAAGCACAATAACCACCCACACCACAAGAAACACCAACACTATGGGTACAACCAACACAAGAACCACCCACAACAAACCACCACCGCGGCAACACAAGAACCACCCACACAACAATAACCACCAACACCACGGCCACAGCTAACACAATAACCACCCACAACACACCAACATTACAGCCAACAAAAGAACCACCCACATCACAAAAACCAAAGAGACAACAAAAAAACCAACATAGTTGTTGGCGGTATGTCACGAGATAAGGGATAGGGGAAGATGATACCAGAGACAAAAAAAAAAAAAGAAAAAAACCAACAAAGGGTAATGTACGCGCGATAGGGAATAGTGGAAGATGATATCGGGGGGAGTATGGGATGGCATCTAACAGAGGAGCGACGAGGGAATTAGGGCAGCGAGGGCCAAATGATCGAGCAAAAACGTGAGGGGTAATGCGTAAAATGCACTCATTGAACCTGTGGTCCGAGTTTAATCAAAACTGCAGGACGTCGCTGCCTGGATGACGTCTCGAACAGCCCTAAATCACGGCCAGCTGCCGCACCGTGGCCCGCACACCACCCCAAACACACCCTTAATAGACCTAAAGAGGCCTAATGTATGACAAAAGGTAATCTTTGTTGAGGAATAGATGGAAGCTAATAGCAAACTATCAGTCAAACATCTGAGTAGCTTAAAAGCCACCTAACATATAGAAAAAAACACCAAGTATAATTGCTCTCATCATAAACAACAAGAGAAGGAAACCAAACCATTGAACAACAAAGAATATGTGATGGTTGTCCAAAACAAGGATTAAGTTTGGTAAAATCTTAACAGAACTAAATGAAAAAAATTATCTTCCATTGGGCAAAAGGGCACTGCTGTAATATGTGCACATCTTTCAAACAAAATAAGTGTCTAATTCATAAAGGTGATGATGTCCAAATTTCAATCCATGTCCCATGAAGCTAATGAAGCTTGCCTATTCAATCTTCATTATTGCAAGTAAACTTGTCAGGACCTATTATAACTGATACAATGCATTACTAGAGCTTATCCCACTCTACAATGTACCCAACCATCTTCTTCTACCCATATCAAAAATGAGTCTAATATAGAGGAAGAATGAAAAAAATCAATAGAGACAAAGGATTGTAAAATAAGCTGAATAAGTTCCTTGGAGGGTGCAAGGAATCTGATAAAGATGATGGAAGGATGTGAAATCCTAGAAGCGATAATCAACCCCTAGAGAAGAAAAGCTTTATTTATTTCATCTTGCACTCAGAATTAATTAAAATACTCTAAATATTTATAGAGATAGGCCTTATTGAAATCAATAAATTGTACTTAAACAAATATCAAAACAGTTCTAAATAATAAATGGCATGTTAAACCATTAATAATTAACTTAAAAAACAAACAAGGATTATATCTAAGAGTTATAATAGATTTATAATGCATCAATTTTAATCGGTTGCAAAGTTTTTATCTAGAAGGTTGAAATGTTGCCCCTGGAATAATCAGAGAACTTCAATTATATTACAAAGTAAGTCAAATCCATCCAGAAGTAGATAGAAAAATTTTAAGGCAACCAAAAAAGAAATAATGAATCAAAAACACATCCAAAGAAAACAGAAATTAAGAGAAAATAAAATCACCATCATCAACAATAATAATAGAAGACACTTTTCTTTCCACGATGACACAAACAAACCTAAAAAATTTCTAAGGAAGCTTAGAAGGATTCAAGCATCAAGGCTAATCAAACATGATTGAGGTACTAACTAACTTGTTGACTGACAAGGGTGAATTATGGTAAGTGAATAAGTGCTACTTGTGAATAAGAGCTTGTAATTTGTAAATTCTACTAACAATTTGCATATGGTTAGATTGCTTGCATTTCCAGGATAGTGATGAGCAAATTATAGTTATAGTACAAAGATTAGTGTTACTTACGAATACAATATTACAACTTTTACATAAAACTAGAAATTTGTGGATGGTATTGCATGCAAATTAATTATAGTGGTAAGTAATCAATATGTATTATGTGTGAAATCAGAAGCAGTCAAGAGAAGTGGGATTGAAAGTAAATGAGATAGATAATACAGTGGCTTATGGGTACATGCAAATTGCGGATGAAAGTGAGCAAGCAATGCAAATATGAAAGAAGGACAATGTTTAATTTGTGGAATGCACGTGTAAGAATTTCAAAGAAGCATGCATGTGAGTGAAGTGAGCAAAGCAAACCATGCAAACAATTTGCATGCAAGTGCGCTGGGAAATTGCAAGAGGAAGTTCTAAATCTTGTGAGTAAATATGCAAACACATTTGCGAGCAAGTCGGAGATTGCAGGATACAAGAGCGTGCAAGTGTTAGAAATTTCATCAAGCACAGAAACAACAGGAAAGCAAGTGATATTCAGTTTGAGAGCATCAATGTTGTCCTGTAATGTGGGATACACGCGCAATATAATCAAATATGGAATTGCAATAAGACAACCATTCCATTGGAGAACTTGATCATTGATTGTGTACAACAAGGCAAGGAGGTTATCGAGTAAAAACAATTACCTAGTGCATCACATCAATGCATTTGTTAAAAAGGTTGAAATTGGTGGCGAAGAGTCCATGCAATTGCAAGTTTGGTAAGAAGGAATAACTCCGACAGGAATGGGATGAGAAAAGAAAAAGAAACAAAGATGATAACCTTTTTGCTCAAATAATAAATTAATGGGGATAGATTATTGTGCAAATTTTCATCTTCAATATTTAAGAAGGTGAGAATCTAATCTAAAGGAATAACTAGAAAATAAAGAAGAGAAGAAGGGATTAAGAAATTAGATAAATAGCACTTCAAAAGAAGGGAAGCATAGAGTAAAGATGAAAAAAACATGTGTACACCCTAAAAGGAAAAAGAGAACCTCTCTTTATTTCATCAACCACACTAACTGCAATATAAAGCTTTGTGTGCTATTTAAAAAAGAGGCTTTATTGAAACCGATAAAACTTTTCTAAAAAAGCCTCAACCCTAAACCCTAAACCCTAAAGAGTTGTTTGGCTGTAAGAGAAATTAATTTAAACATGATTTAGTAAATCCTATAAATCCGAAATTTATGAAATCCTAAGATGGTTAAATCCTAAAAACTATATGGTATGTTAGTAAGTAAATCCACATAAATCTTGAGAAACTGTTTGACAGTTGAATAGGATTTAGCATAATTTATCAGAGTAAACATTCAAAGATAAGTAAAAATACAAATGAGTATCCAAAGCTTCAAAATACAAAAAAAAAGGGCATAAAAATTAATTTATAATTAACTGAAAATTAATAATTAATCATTTTTATAAACTAATTTTTTATAAGCAATAATTTAAAATTAATTAATTATTAATTAAATAACTATTAATTATATATATTAAGAATTACTTTGAATTTTATTAAATAATTTCAAATTTAAAAATATATTTTTATTAATTAATTAACTATTAAATAATTGCACAAAAATTTATCAAATTATAATTATTTTGTTAATATATAATTTAATTATTAATTATTAATCAACTAAATTAATAAAATTAACTTAAATAAAAATAAATTAAAAACATGGACCTATCTCCTCTTCCCCTCTCCCAAATGTCGTCACCATCATCCTCGCCCTCTCTCGATTTCACCCAAACTTACTATCACTGGCCAAAACCTTCACTTATATCCTGCTTACCACTTTCGCCCAAAACCATCACATTGGTAAACGAAACTTCGCAATATAGACTCCATTAGAGCTAGTTAGGAAGGCAACAACAGAATCATGGCTTACAAAGACCACCGAAACTCCCATCTTTCTCATCCTTCCATGCCCCTCAAAACAAAGAACCATTGAGGAAGACAAGACTATTCGCGCCATTCTTCTTTTCCGCTCATCCCAGATTTAGTAAATCCCGTATTTATCAGGATTTCAAAGGCATTTTATGCCGTTTGGCAGGATTTAGCCTAAATTCTGCGTAAATCCTGCTCAAAACCAGCTACAAATAGCCCCTAAACAACTCTATTCTTAAGAAATAAAAGAGTATCACATTAGTCCTAAATAATAAATTATATTTTAAACCATTAATAATGAACTTGGAAAGGAATCAGAGGGACGCCTTCAACTCCAAATCAAGTTCTAACGGTACATAGGTCCGACCAAGAAATCATAGTGGCTAGCCAGGAGCTCCCAGTGTGTGAATTACTCTTGCCGTTGGCAGGCTGCAAGAATGATTAAGGTAGAGGAAACAATACTTGAAGTCTAACATGAAGGAGATAGCATCAAACGCAACAACCACGTAATGATTTTCATGAGTTCTCTGCCTGCAGCAGTAACAGTTAAGCCTTCAACTTGAGATTTGATAATAACATGAAAAAAACGATTTGCTCTTTAAATGTAAGCGTGACGCCAAAGGCATCCACATCAAAAGAGCAATTAAAAACATATATTAGTTGCAGATATGGGAATAATATGTATAGAACGAAGAGCCGACCGAACAAAACTATGATGCATTTATTTACAAATTTAGCTAATCATAGCATACGAATCAATTCTGTGACAAGTATAACATATTGTCAATGACCTTTCAAAAATAATATCATCAAATGAATCGAGAGAGAAACATCAGCCGGATTGGTGCCATCAGTCAATACGGATCAAACCCCAATCAACCCTCACGGAAATAATTGAGAATAGGTGGAAATTTTACCGTATTCACAGCCCAATTTTCTTCCTTGTTGATCTGGGAGTTGAGAAATTCCTTTATCCTCCCGGTAACTTTCGCAGTTTCTGCCATTGCCTTGAGTTCTCCGCTAGCTTAGGCTTTTAGGGTTTAGGTTATAACAATGTATTGCTCCGGCCGGATTTTATATCGAGAAATGCTATTGCGGGATCCCAAATATATATATATATTTGAAGAACAAACCCATCAATTCTAAATTATCGACACCATACATTTGTGTATATCAAATTCACATTCATCTTGTTAGGACACCCATAGAAAGTTATAAAATAAAGAATGGGATTTAATTTAGATATTTGGACGAGGGTTTAAGAAATAAATGTAAATAAATGTTAGTTTTGTAAATAGTTTGGAATTTTTACCTACACACCACCCGAAACTTTATAAATAACAAATTGAGCACCCAAACATGATGTATTTCAAATTAACCAACCTAAATCTATCACTTCCTCATTTCAGCCTCCGAAGCCCACTTCTCAGTCTCCCTCATGGTAGAAGTCGTTAGCCATATCTCCTCCTACACTAGGCTCGAGTAGTTGTTCGTCTCCTTCCCGTGTCTCCTTTTGACGAAAGGTCTCTTGCTCCGTAGTGGTAGGCTCCCTCTCCATTGCCCTAACTCCTTCCCTCAATAGATCTCTTGCTCCATCTTGCTAGACTCCATCTACATCACCCCTTCTCCTTCCCGTGAAAGATCTCCGGCTCCGTCGTGATAGACTCTCTCTCCATCGTCTCATTCCCTCATTTTCTTCCTCATGCGCACCTCTCTACACTTCAGAGAACAAAGTGAAAAAAGGTAGTCACATTGGTTAAATCTAGCCATAAATCCTCATTCTTTAAAACAAAATGGTTTTCGATGATTGTGAGTTAGTTTCTGCTTTAAAGTGCCTTTATATTTTAAGAGTGATCGAGGGAGTGAGACAATAAAGGATGCTATTTTGGACACTTTCGACC
This sequence comes from Papilionanthe hookeriana x Papilionanthe teres, assembly GCA_022702705.1. Lineage (NCBI taxonomy): Eukaryota > Viridiplantae > Streptophyta > Magnoliopsida > Asparagales > Orchidaceae > Papilionanthe > Papilionanthe hookeriana x Papilionanthe teres. The sequence continues at coordinate 3,531,010 of CM040439.1, read as the reverse complement.
ATGATGGACACTAATCATGGACAAGGAGGTGGTGGCATCATACTTAGCCAACCGGGTCATGCGTAGTAGCCACTCATTTCAAAAAAAAAAAAAAAAATAAAAAAAAAAACCAAGTAGGCATAGGAGCAGGTAGCTAGGGGCGACGTTGATGAAGGAGCTCATGAGATATGGAAGAATAGATAATGAATTTAGGAAAGTTCGGTTTATGGATATGGAAAACAAATTAGTTTAAAATATATTGGTGGACTGTCCAAAGAATGCCACACATATTGGCATTGACCGAATTGATCAACAAAATATGAAGGGTGATAGAGATTTTGAGTTTCGAATTTTGTAAATTAAGATGTTTAGGATCCGCTTGGGTTTTCAGGGTTGCCTGGACACATTATGATGGAAGACTTTTGTGGATTTACATCTACTCGAGAAGTGAATAGGCTGACTAGACTAGGAAGGACAATGTTAATGCACATCGTTCATCCTATAAGCTAGTCAGGGAACTATGAAAACTACCTATGCCAGAAAGGAAGGCATTGGAGCTAACATTCAACCTTGAAGATGGACGAAATGACTAAATCAGAAAAGACTGCACTGGAGCATATCATTCATTCTGATGACTAGCCAAATAATTGGGAGAAAGTGTCTATGCTGGGAGGGAAAGTGTGGGGATTAACATCGAACCTAGAAGATAGACAAGATGATTAGATCAGGAAGGACAGCGTTGGAGCGTATTATTCATCCTGATGACTAATCAGAGAATAAAAATTTGGATGATTTGATTTAATTATGATGGAGATTTTGATTTATTGAGTTGTGATGTGAATTTGTGATGTGTGTGAACATGATCCACGATTAGATATTTATGCTTACGATACATATATCAATATATATATAATTGTATACTCCTTTTAATGATTTATAATGTGGATACTATGCAAGTATATGTATCGTTTATCAAGTAATAAAGGACTTTCTGATTAAGCCTCAAGATATCGAACCCAGAGGGAAAGTATAACAAAGAAAATATTTTTGAACCCATAGAGAAAGTTTATTAGAGAATATAGCACTGACATTGATGAGGAGTAGTGATTCTCTGTTTTATCTACTATTTAGTATTTGGACTTTATATGTTTAAGTGTGTTTTGAATTTGGCTTACTTATGGTGCGATTTAAAACTTATTATGGTTGAGATTTGAGTTTATGATATGTTTTCAGCGTTAGAGTGTTGTGGTTTGATTGCAACGCTGAGTTATTGATGCGGTAGAATGATTTATTTGTGTAAGTTTGTAATTGTAGATTTTATATATATATATAAGTGATGTTTTGTGTTGTTTGTGTAATATTTGCATTAGTTCATCACTTAATTTTGAAAAATGGATGCTTAAAAAGTTTATTTAGATGTCGTTGTAACTTTGAAATGATCGAAATCAAAAAAAATTTTAGAACCCTGAAAATCAGTCTGGCGCCGACGACACCCAAAACTTGAAACCTAACCTGGACATTTTAAAGTCGCAAATTTGAGCCTTTGAACACATTTGTGCACCTTCAACCTCCAGCCAATGTAGAAAAGCACTCCTAGGGCTTGCTAGCATTTGCATTTGAGGCGATTTTGAGGCTTTTTTAGGTTGGATCTCATCTTCTCTTTGTAAGAGCTCTACTTTGAACTAATTTTTTTTATTTTCACCATGGAAATCTTCTACATCAGGGAAATTCAAAAATTTGGGGGTTTTTGAAGAAAGCATTGAGATGATCCATGGTGAAATGCTCTTACATATTAGATTTTCCTTTGGAGTTTATTACATTGCAATTTTGGAATTTATTGTGATTTATTTGCAAATTTTCTAGAAATTTTGAAATTGCTTCAAGGATGTTTAAGGGAAAGAGAAAGGTGGATTTTGATGAAAGGAAATTTGTGAATATTAAAGCACAATATTAATTCAATTCTACACTTCAAAGTAAAAAGTATATACAGGATCGAGGATTTAAAAGTCCAAGCGGAGTTGTGGAGTAGGTAATTGCTGATCGAAACTGGGAAACTTTTTGTTATTTTTCTGTCGATGCAGTTTGATCCACTGAAAATTTGATAGTTTTTTACTATTCATTTCATACCTATTTTTTATGATATTGCACTTTAAAGAAATGTATTTTTCACGATTTCATGCATGTACAATGATTTTAGGCATTTGAAACAAAATGAAGCGAAAAGGAGCAAATTTGGAGCAAAAGGGGAAAAAAGTGCATTTTATTGAACTATCGCTGAACGGCGCTGTCACCAGCGCTGGACCGCTCTATTTTACATAGAGTTGTGACCGATTGGTGGAATAATGCGCCGAACAGTGCCTTATCCAGCGCCAGACCGCGCCCTATCTCGATTTCAAACTAGATTCAATGTATTTGATTGGATTTTGGAGGGTTGCTTGAGGAAACTCTTGGGAAATCAGTTTTGGCCGAATTTAAACTTCTTTGGAACCAAGTTTAGAGAGGGGAGAAGAGTTTAGAGTGTGGGGAGAGTTTAGAGAGAGTGTCTTTTCATTTTGTTTAGGAAATCTAGGTTTTGTGTTTTCTCTTTTAAAGAGTGTAAGAGGAAAGGGAAAGTGAGAGATTTCTTCTTCCTTACTTATCTAAAGTAAGAATTATGTGTTGTTGTGAAGAAATAAGAGGAGTCAAAGGAATTTCTTGAGATTCGCTTGGGGAAGAGTTTGAGATAAGTTGTCTTTTCTTTACTCTGTTTGTATGACATTGTTTTTATATATAAAATCCATGTTCTGTCATCTTTTCCTCCTGAGTCTTGAGTAGATTTCTTTGTATTTCTCCTTTTGATGTGATGTGTTGATGTTGTGATATGTAAATGATGTGTCGATTTTTATGGAGAATTTATGATGAACTTTTCACTTCGAACTTCATTTACCTTTTGATCCGGCCAATTGAATTGTTAAAACTTATTGGCAAACATATGTTCTGAAGGGATTATGAGTTCCACAACAAAAGTGAATGTCACATTCAATGTCCATGAATGAGAGACGTAGTTCATGGGGATTGATGTCAAATAAATAGGGAAATATACTTTGATGAGCGTAGAATTGGAGACTTAAGAGTGACATACTGAAATCCTTAATTTGGTCCTAATGTTTGAAAACTAAAGCAAGAGTTAGCTTTCAGGGGAAGGGAAGTGGGAGCTCTGGAGTGAGAGCCAGTATCCTCCCAGCCTAACCACGTATTTGAGAACCAAACTTAGGATAAGCCAATGTTCTTTATACGCTGAAAAAAGTGTAAAGAATAGGAATGCTCCTATTTGGCACAATACATTTGAATCATTAATCTATGTCACAATAATCATCATATTATAATTGAAAAGGAGGGAAGTCTCTTTCTTACAACTCAACTTTGTTATAAATTTAATCTTGTGTTAGTTTAACTTGTTAGAGTTTAGAACGTACTTTGGTAGAAATAGTAACTAACCGTTTATCTTTATTTTAAGAATTTAATTTACTTGCAATCGTGTTGTGATTCGATAAGTACTTGCCACGCCAGGCATCACATCTCCCCGTGGGATTGATATCCTCGTAACTCCCACTAGAGCCCCGTATTACTTGAGCGATACGTATACTTGCCTTTAATTGTGTGATTCATTATAAAACTAAAACAATATATATATCTAAATCGAGTTGATAAATTTTGGTAAATTAAAAATTCGTTAATTCAAGTTTTTGTATGCCGCGTGTGGAGTAAGGAGATAACCTGATAAGATTTAATTTTGTAGTATTTGAAATCTTATATTTGAATTACAAGTCATAATTGTGTGTGTTTATTTATTGTTAAGGTGCTTATTGTTTTTATGCGTAGTATCGCATCTATATGTTTAAGGCCTTACGATTCCGAATTAGAGCGTACTATTAAAAAATTCGAAAACAACAAAAACAATATGCAAATCCTCACAAATGGAGAACAACTGTTAATCAAATGAAAATATACCAAGACCTTTAAGAGATTATACTAATCCAACAAATTGATGAAATTCACTTAACTATCCAAAATAATCATAATAAATAAATTAATATCTATTCTAAAATTATACAAATTTGAAACTAAAAATTTAATACCTTACGATTCCGAATTAGAGCGTACAATTAAAAGAATTAGAAAACAAAAGAAACAAATTATAAATTTAACACAAATGGCGAATATTCCGAAATTCAAAAATATGAACCAACAAAGACCATTAAGAGATTATGCCAACCCTACACGATGAAATTCATTTAACTATTCAAAACCCCTATGTACTAAGCACTAATGAACTTAAACCCTAATTATCCAAATGGTACAAAACAATCAATTTAGTGGTTCACCTACCGAAGATCCTAACTTACATCTTGCTAGTTTTCTAGAACTTTCGTGCTACTTTTAAATATCAAGGAGTATCCGACGATGCTATAAGACTTAGACTTTTTCCTTTTTCATTAAGGGATAAGGCTAAAATGTGGTTGAATTCGTTAGCACTCGGATCTATTAAAACTCGGGGAGAATTATCACAAAAATTTCTATCCAAATATTTTCCACCATCTAAAACTCGCTAAGTTTAGAAATAATATAACTTCTTTTTGTCGATTAGATGGAGAATCAATATATGAAGCTTGGGAGAGATTTAAGGAACTTCTTAGGAAATGCCCACATCATGCGCTACCAGTATCGGTCGGTTATTCAAACCTTTTATAATGGATTAGTAGGATCTTTAAGATCAATCATCGATGTCGTTCCTGGAGGTTCATTAATGTCTAAACCATTTGATGAAGCCTATGCACTAATCGAAGAAATGACAACAAATAATTTCCAATGGCTCCGCTGATAGAGTAAATCCGAAAAAGATAGCCAGCATTCATGAAAACGATGCAATATCTATGTTAGCTTCTCAAATTGCCGCTATATCTAAGAAATTAGATCATTTTGGAATGAACTACTCTCCTACTTTAGAAGAAAACTCATCCGGACAAATCATAGAATCTCAATCTAATTATGAAACTTTAAATGCTATTACTAATAGAACTAATAACCCTTATTCAAACTATTATAATCCTCGGTTGGAAAACTCATCCAAATTTTAATTGGAATAACACATCTAATCAACAATGGATGAATCAACCTAATCAAGCAAATCCAAACTATAAACCTAATTACCCACCTGGATTTAATAACAATAACCCTCAATTCAAAGATAAGAAATTATCTATGGATGAATTAATTTTGAATATGGGTCATCAACTACAAAATCAAGGAAATCAACTACAAATTCAAGGAAATCAATTACAAATTCAAGGAACATCTATTAAAAATATCAAAACTCAACTTGGACATATCATGCTATCGCGCTAAATAATAGAATACCCGGAACTTTTCCTAGTAATGTGGAAATAAATCCTAAAGATCAAGGAAAAGAACAAATTAAAGCAATACAACTAAGGAGTGGAAAAGAATTAGAACCTCAAATTCAAAAAGAACTTGAAAGCCAAAAAGAGGAAGTAGAAATTGAAAAGGAAACACTTCAACAAGATTCAAACTTAGAACATCCTTTAATACCTATGAAAATTTGTTGAAAAACCTCCACCACCATTTCCTCAACGACTAGCTCAACATAAAAAAGATAAACAATTTGCTAAATTCCTTGAAATATTAAAGAAATTAACAATCAATATACCTTTTGTCGAAGCTTTAGATCGTATGCCAAATTATGTAAAATTTATGAAAGATATTCTAAATAAGAAAAGAAAATTCACTCGATAATGAAACAAGTCGCACTTAGTGAAGAGTGTAGTGCTATTATTCGGAAGAAGCTTCCTGAAAAATTGAAAGATCCCGGTAGTTTCACTATACCCCGCGCTATAGGAGAAAAATTTTATGGAAAAGCTTTGTGTGACTTAGGAGCAAGCATCAATCTAATGCCTCTATCGATTTTTAAGAGATTAGGATTAGGAAAATTACACCTACTTCGCAACCCTTCAATTAGCCGATCGTTCGATTACCTATCCTAAGGGAGTTATTGAAGATGTGTTAGTAAAAGTGGATAAATTTATCTTCCCAAGTAGATTTTATTGTTTTAGATATTGAGGAAGATAAAGAAATTCCTATCATTTTAGGAAGACCATTTTTAGCTACTAGAAAAGCTAGTGATCGATGTTCGTAAAGGAGAATTAACTATGAGAGTAAATAACCAAAAAATTACATTTAATATTACAAAATCAATGAAATATCCTGCGCTAGAAAAAGATGATGAATGTTTTCGGATGGAAATACTTCGAACATTTACAACAAGAACATTTTAAGGAATATTACGAAGATAAATTAGAAAAAGAAAACACTCGAATTAATCGAAGATAATAATGAAGAACTAGATTATATTCGTGAAAGATTTGAATTTTTGGATAATACCGAAAACACCGACAAGAATATAGTTCCATCAATTATTAAACCTCCCGAACTTCGAGCTAAAAATATTACCCGATCATTTGAAATATGCTTATTTAGGTAATTCTTCAACTTTACCAGCTTATTATTTCATCTCGCATTAAACGAATCTCAAGAACAAAAACTTTTAGAAACTTTAAAAAAATATAAGAAAACTTTTGGTTGGACTTTAGCAGATATTAAATGAATTAGTCCTTCAATCTGTATGCATAGAATTATTTTAGATGATGAACATAAACCTAAAGCAGATCCCCAAAGGAGATTAAACCCGATAATGAAAGAAATAGTTAAGAAAGAAATTTTAAAATGGTTAGATAATGATATTATATATCCTATTTCTGACAGTGCTTCGGTAAGCCCAATTCACCGTGTTCCTAAGAAGGGAGGAGTGACCGTCATCGCCAATGAAAATAACGATCTTATTCCTATAAGACAAGTTACTCGGTCGGCGTATATGTATCGATTATAGGAAATTAAATACCGCCACCAGGAAAGATCACTTCCCTTTACCATTTCTAGCACTCGCATGTTAGATAGATTAACTCGGACATAAGTATTTTTGTTTTCTAGATGGATACACCAGCTTATCATCAAATACAAATTGCTCCCCGAGGATCAAGAGAAAACTACATTTACTAGTCCTTATGGAACTTTCGCTTTTCGAAGAATGCCTTTTGGATTATGTAATGCACCAAGCAACATTCTAGTAGATGTATGATGTCTATATTTAGTAAGTTAATCGACAATGGAATAGAAGTATTTATCGATGATTTCTCTCGTATTTGGAGCATCATTTGACACATGCTTAACTCATCTTGAAAAAGTATTAGAAATATGTGAGAAAACAAATTTAGTTCTAAATTGGGAGAAATGTCAATTTATGATCATGGGCGGCATTGTATTAGGGCATAAAATTTCGGAAAAAGGCATGTAAGTGGACCCTGCAAAAATTCAAGTTATAGCTAAATTACCACCTCCAACTACGGTAAAAGGGGTAAGTAGTTTTCTTGGACATGCTGTATTCTACATACGCTATATAAAAGATTTTTCAAAACTTACTAAACCTCTATGCCAACTTCTCGAAAAGGACAAGAAATTTGAATTTACAACTGAATGCCTGAATGCTTTTGAATTATTAAAAGATAAATTAATTACAACACCTATAATAGTTTCACCTAACCTGGGAGAAACCATTCGAGCTTATGTGTGATGCTAGTGATTATGCTATAGGAGCAGCTTCTGGGCAAAGATATGATAAGATTTTCAAAGTTATATATTATGCTAGTAAAACTCTAAATAATGCTGAAATAAATTATACAGTTACTGAAAGAGAATTATTAGCAGTTGTATATGCTTTTAATAAATTTAGAACTTATCTGATTGGAACAAAATGTATCGTGCATACTGATCATTTTGCTATCAAATATTTAATGCAAAAGAAAGATTCCAAACCAGGATTAATTAGATGGATGCTATTAATGCAAGAATTCGATTTTGAGATCGTTAATAAGAAAGGAACTCGATAATCAAATTGCGGATCATTTATCAAGATTAGAAAATCATGAATTATCTGATATTGAAAATGAAATTATGTACGCTTTTCCCGATGAACAACTATATAATATCAATGAGTGAAAAATACCATGGTATGCCGATATAGTAAACTATATAGTTAGTAATATTTTACCACCTATGCTAACTTTGCAAAAACGAAAAAATTCATCCATGATACGAAAACCTATTTTTGGGATGAACCATATTTATATAAGCAATGTAAGGATTTAATTATTAGAAGATGTGTACCTTATGAAGAAACCGAACCAATTATTCAAAAATGTCATGATTCCGATTTTGGAGGACATTTTGGGACCGATAAAACCGCTTATAAGATTCTACAACTGGATTTTACCGGCCTACTCTATTTAGAGATGTATACGTATATATTAAAACTTGCGATAAATGTCAAAGAGTAGGAAATATATCTAGAAAAAACGAAATGCCTCCGAATTTTATATTAGAAGTCGAAATTTTTGATGTTCGGGGATTAGATTTTATGGGACCTTTTATTCCTTCGTTTGGAAACTCATATATATTAGTAGTTGTTGATTATGTTTCCAAATGGATCGAGGCACAAGCTTTACCTAGGTGTGATGCTAAGAGTGTTTCAAAATTTCTGATGAAAAATATTTTTACTAGATTTGGAATGTCGAGAGTGATTATCACTGACGGAGGAACTCATTTTAGAAATAAATACATTCACAAACTAGTAGAAAAATACAATATTACTCATAAGATATCCACTCGCTTATCATCCACGTACTAGCGGATTAGTCGAAGTATCTAATCGCGAGATTAAATTTATTTTAGAAAAATCAGTAAACCCAAATAAGTTAGATCGGTCTATTAAATTAGACAATCGCATTATGGGCTTATAGGATCGCTTATAAAACTCCAATTGGAATGACTCCTTACAGTGCTTATATATGGAAAAACATGCCACTTACCAAATTGAATTAGAACATAAAGCATATTGGGCGATTAAAGAATTTAATTATAATATGAAGGAAGTCGGTGAGAAAAGATTGCCGCAATTAAATGAATTGGAAGAATTAAGAAATGAATCATATGATAATGATCGGATTTATAAAGAAAAGATGAAATTATGGCATGATCGGAAGATTAATCGTGAGAAATTTTGAACCAGACGTGAAGTTTTGTTATATAATACTAGATCGAAATTATTTCCTGGAAAATCAAGTCTCGATGGTTAGGACCTTTCACCATAACTCAAATATTTTCATACGAAACTCGTAGAAATCGAAGATCCAAAAACCGGACATAAATTTAAAGTTAATGGACATAGATTAAAACCATATTTCGAAGGTATAAGACCTAACTATAAAGAGGTTTTAATGCTTAGTCGACTCGATTAATAATCGAAATTAGTTCGGCCGACGACGTTAAACCAAGCGCTTTATGGGAGGCAACCCATATTAGTTATCTATTTTTATTGTATCTTAATAGTTAATCTATATTATTAAAACTTTACTACTCAATTATTATTAAAAATCATCACATATTCGAACCATTATGATGAGAAAAGAAATTATTCGATTTAGAGCGAAATTGGACATTATTTTGGAATCTCGCCGACGGCGAGGTCGATACTCGCCGACAGCGAGGTTCGTGCCTAAATTAAATTCAGTTTATTTATCGAGCTCGCTGACAGCGAGAAATGTCCAGCCGACAGCGAGAACATGGGAGGCAGTTTTTATAACTGAGTCGCCGACGGCGAGAAACTTCTCGCTGACAGCGAGGAAGTTATAAAGATGAGTAATTTATAATTTGAATACCGATTTGGACGGTTTCAACACCAATTCCTTTGTGAAAACCCATTCTTAAATCATTCTAGATCCGCTTTCTTCACTAGAATTCATTCCATTCACCATAATGGCCTCCAAATTCTTAGATTCCTCTAATTCTGGAGTGTTTAACCGGAGGAAATTTGTGAGTGCGGAAGCGCAACGGATCTTCAACAAGGTTTTGGTAAAGAAAAGAGTTATCAAGGAACGGGGATTTGTCAATCGAGGATTAGAGAATTCCACTACGAAGATAGAAGAAACGATCGCGCAATGCAGACTGGGAGGTATTTTGTTACACTACGTCCGTCGTTGTTATTCCAAGTTGTGAAAGTGTTCTACTCTAACTTACATGCGATCAACAATGGGAATGTCTACGTCCGAGGAAGATGGGTGACGTTTACTCCATCAAGAGTAAATGAATTATTCTCTATAGAAAACACCCCGTATGTCACTATTCAAATTTTGTGCCGTCTCGATATAATATGAATGAGATATTTCGATATCCGACCGATGAACCGAAGATCGGGAAATGCGTGAAGACGGGTATGTTAGTTTCTCCGCATCACTTTTGAATCCCGTCTCAAAGCACTCGGCACTTTTTCATCTCATCTAAATTGTTACCTACTACGAGGGTAAACAAGGTTTCGAAGGAATGCGCTATATCGAATTATTGTATTCAAAATGGATCGCCTATCGATGTTGGATCAATAATTGTTAAGTCCGCATTGGGTTTAATTGTGCATGGGTCGGCTCACTGACTAGGACACCCATCTACTATTTTTGCATTATGCGATCGATACTCGTGTTTCTTATGAAGCTTGGGAAAATGTTTTGTTACCTCGGAAGCCGCTCGATCCTACGGATATGTTCCCTACTTTGGACAATAATGGTGAAATTACATTTATCTCTCGATAGAGCTTCATCGTAATAATCCTATAGCAAGGCCTATTTCGTATAAAATGGAGTTACTTATGAAGAAAATTAAAGGAATGGAGAAAGAACTCGCGAAAGTGAGAGATTCAATCGACAATATATCCGATTTATTCGATCACATCGACCGGAGGATGAAGGAACACTTTGATCATTCCGGACACCCGAAGCTAGCTTTCTTCATTTACCGAGACGAAGGGTTGGATCACCGAAGAATCGTCCGGAGTTTCCCTTCGGGCCTTTCTATAACTTATTTCGTGCATCATCGTCATATCGGAAATATCGTAGAAGATGAAGATTCCGACATCGAAGAGTAGTAGTAAAGATTTCCATAAGTATGTTTGTATTTATGTTATTTGATTTGATTTAGATTTTATTATGTGTGGAGTGATGATTTGAATATCTCAAACTTAATCGAGATATGCGTCATAGTTTTGTATCGCATTTAAGTGTGTCGTGGATCGGTTTGCGATGCCGATTAGTAGTAAGGATCGGAGAATCGAAGTTCGATTATAGAGTTTAAAATTATGTTAGTTTGTACATCTCATGGATTTCAACATTAAAGTTAATTTGTTGTGTTGTGTGAATTTGTTTGTGTATAAGTAGCTAATCTTCATATTAAATTAATAAATGATGTGATCTGAAATATAATATAAGGCAAATCAAGGAGGGGATGATAATATAGTTTGGGACTTTGATGTCGAAGATTAGGACTTTATTTGTTTTGTTTGTTTTATGTTAAGTTATTTTGGAAACTTTTATATGTTTGTAATATTCAAGTACTTTATGTTGTGAGACATTGGATGTTAGTTAGATTAATTTGCTTCGAATTGTGATAATAGTTTAGTTATTGTTTTTTGTGTTAGTTAATTGCATTTGTTTTTATGTTAAATAGGATGTTAGTTTTCTTTAGTATGTTTTTATTTTATTTTGTATTGTTTTAAGTTTTTAAAATTGTTAATTTGTTAGTTCAATGTTTTTAATATGTTAGTAATTCATATGTGTAGTGTAGAGTTAATTTTAATTGTTGTATTCAATACTTATCTCGCATTTTATCCTCGCATTTTCTTTAAATTGTTATATATATATGGAGAATACTAACAAGACATGTTCAATGAAAAATGAAAAAGCCTCGCAAAAATTTCAAAGAAAAAGAAATACCTAAACTTCAAAGGTATGATTTATTTACTTTCCCTTTTTCATTATTTAGAAGTAGATATAAAAATTTAAGTTTGGGGGGGGAGTAAAATACAAATTTAGTTATTAACTTGTTCTCAATTTCTATTTTCAAATTATTATAAATTGATTTTTATAGCAAAATTTTTAATTTAATTAATATGAATTATTTTATTTAATTATTATAAAAGGTTAAATGAAATATTTCTAGTGCTTTAATTAATTAAATAGAATAAAATATTTGGTTAAAGGGAATAAGAATATAGTAAACTATTTTTAGTAAGGAAATCTATATTCTAAAATTAAAATTCTTAAGTATTCAAGTGAAAAAGAAAAGATTGAAAATCAATGAAGTAAAAACTATGAAGTATATATAAGCTAAGAAATATTTCTAAGTTTCAAATTTAGGAAGATGAAAATGAAGTTCAAAATTATTAACAGGCTCTCCAGATACAGTAATCCTCATTAAAAAAAAAAAGAAAAAGAAAAAGAAAAAGAAAAAGAAAAAAAAATAAAGGAGAAGCTTGAGGAGATGCCTTATCAAAAATTGGCTTCATTTGAATTAACCTAAAGGGAAAAACTTAGATATTTCCAAACTTATGTTTATGGATTAGAATTTTACCTAATAGTGTTTTCTTGAATTTCTTATCATGTGAATATTTTAAGTAAGTTATTCTTTTAAATATAGTCATTCCTGAAATGAATAGTAAGCTAGAAATCTTAGACCTGATAATTAAATAATTTATTTCTATAAGATTAATTAAATTACATGAATTATTTTTATTTAACTTTATTATGATGTTAATTAATCTAATTCATAGTTTATTTAAATTGAAAAATCTTATTATAGAACTCATTATTTTTATGTAGTACTAAAATTACTTGAGGACAAGTAATAAGTAAGTTTGGGGGATTTTGATCACTGAAAAATTTATTAAGAAATTCATACGTATTTTTGATGAAATTGCAATTTAAAGAAAGATGTTTTCTTTATTTTGTTGCAGGAATGAAGAATTTAGGTGATAAAAGCAAAAATCATAAAAAGGAGCGGATTTGGAGCAAAAAGGAAGAAAAAATGCAATTTAGGCTCGAGTCGCCGACGGCGAGGGTACGAGGAAGAAAATTCCGAAGGATTTATAATCGTCTCGCCGACGCCGAGACCGAGCCCGCCGACAGCCGAGATAGCGCGATTCGAAGACCTTCTAGAAGCCTCACCGACAGCCGAGGTAGTTCGTCGCCGACGGCGAGCTAGTTCAAATGGCGCAGATACATTGAACCTGGACACTTTTTGAAGGGATGCTTACACACCTCTTGGTCCTTTGCTCACCTCTATATATAGAGGTCGAAATTCAGCTTCTAAGTGTGTGTTATTTTGTGTTATGTGTGTCAATTTGTGTCTTAAGAGTCTTTTATTTATGTGTGTGAGCAGTCTTTAGAGTCTTAATTAGTGTAATTAGTGAGTCTTTAGTGAGTTAGTGAGTTTTTTAGTGAGTCTTCATTGCATCGGAAGGAAGAGTCAAAGGAACTGCGAGGAGTCCGCTCGGGGATAAATCGAGATAAGTATTTGTATTTATTGTTTTTAACTTTAAATGAAATCCATGCTTAGTTTAGTTCCCATGCATTCCGAGTAGTTAATTTAGTCTTTCTCCTCGTTTATGAAATTAAGTGACTAGATGAACTAAAAATGAAGTACTTTTAAATATTAATAAATTGTGATAATTTTTACTTAAAACTTAATTTACTTTCAAACCGGCCATTTGATTTGTTAAAATATGTTGAATATCAACTATAGTAAAAATTACATCGGATATTCGGGAATTCAAAAGCCTTGGAAGGAAGATGCAAATAAATAGGGAAATAATATCACTCGGGCATAGAATCGAGCATTTTAGTGTGACGACTAAAATATTCAATTCGATCCTATTGTTTGAGAGCCGAAGTGTAGATGTTAGCCCTCGAGCGAGGGGAACGTGGGAGCTTCGAAGTGGCAGTCGGTATCCTCCCGACTCTAGCCGCGATTCAGCAATCAAACATAGGATTAGTCAATATTCTTTACATCTCGGACTAAAGGGTAAAGAATAGGAATGCTCCTATTTGTCACAATACCTTAAAATTATCTATTTAAATTCATCAATCACTTAAATTTCTAAACAAGGGGAAAGATACTTTTTCCGAATAGTTAAGACTTATTTAGCAATTAGTTTAATTTCCCGCACTTTCAATACGTATTAATTTTCTACTTAGTTAAGTTACCTAATTAAAATACTTAGTTTACTTTATTGCGCTTAAATTTAGAATTCCAAATTTTCGTATACTATTTTAAAATTATTATTATTATTTTAAAATTAGTTGTTATTTAATTTTATATTTCCCTGTGGGATCGATAACCAGGACTCCACTAGAGCCCCGTATTACTTCGATACGATACGTATACTTGCGTAGCATCCACAACATAAACAATTACAATTCTATACATATAATATAGCGGGGTCAAGTTTTTGGCGTCGTTGCAATTAAATTAAAAATATCATAATATAAAATTTGTGGGTCAATGCACAAAATTTTGTTGAATGAACAATATAAACCTAGAGTTGATCCACAAAGGAGGCTGAACCCAATAATGAAAGAAGTGGTTAAAAAATGATTTTAAAGTGATTAGATGCAGAAATTATATATCCTATTTCTGATAGTGTTTGGGTAAGCCCAATTCATTGTGTTCCTAAGAAAGAAGGAGTAACTGTTGACATAAATAATCAGAATGAAATTATACCGATAAGACAAGTCACTAGTTGGCGAATATGTATTGATTATAGAAAATTGAACGCCGCCACCAGAAAAGATCAATTTCCTTTTCCATTCTTAGACCAAATGCTGGACAGACTTGCTAGACACAAGTACTATTGCTTTTTAGATGGATATTCCAGTTATCACCAAATACCTATTGCTCTTGAGGATCAAGAGAAAACTACATTTACTAGCCCTTATGGAACTTTTGCTTTTAGAAGAATGCCCTTTGGATTATGTAATACACCTGCAACATTTCAAAGATGTATGACGTCCATATTTAGCAAATTAATTCATGATGGAATAGAAATGTTTATGGATGATTTCTCAATATTTGGAGATTCATTTGATGCATGCTTATGCAACTTAGAAAAAGTTTTAGAGGTATGCAAAAGAACAAATTTAGTCCTAAATTGGGAAAAGTGTCAATTTATGGTTGCAGGAGGAATTTTTCTTGGGCATAAAATATCTAAATATGGAGTGGAAGTAGATCCTACGAAGATTCAAATTATAGAAAATTTACCACCTCCAACAACTATGAGAGGGGTAAGAAGCTTTTTGGGACATGTAGGATTCTACAGGCGATATATTAAAGACTTTTCAAAAATCACTAAGCCTCTATAACAACTTTTGGAAAAAGAAAGGAAGTTTGATTTTAACGACGAAGGCTTAAAAGCTTTCGATATATTAAAGGAAAAATTAATCACTGCCCCTATAATAGTTTCACCTGACTGGAGAAACCATTTGAATTAATGTGTGATGCTAGCGAATGCTATTAGAGTTGTTTTAGGGCAAAGACATGAAAAAATATTTAAAGTTATATACTACGCTAATAAGACTCTTACTGATATTCAAATTAACTAGACCACTACTGAAAGAGAGTTATTAGTGATCGTTTATGTCTTTAAAAAATTTAGATCTTACTTAATTGGAGCTAAATGTATAGTGCATACTGATCATTCTGCTATTAAATTTTTAATGCAAAAGAAGGATGCAAAACCAAGACTGATTTGATGAATACTTTTAATGCAAGAATTTGATTTTGAGATTGTTAATAGGAAAGGAGTCGATAATCAAATAGCTGATCATTTATCTAGACTTGAACAACCTAATTTGGATGAATTTGAAAAGGAAATCACTGAAACTTTTTCTGATGAGAAATTATATAATATTATTGAAGGAAATTTACCGTGTTATGCTGATATTGTAAACTACATCATTGATAATGTTTTACCACCTGACTTAACAATGCAATAGAAGAAAAAAATTAAGCATGATGCTAAATTTTATTTCTAGGATGATCCTTATCTGTATAAGCAATGTAAAGATCTTATTATTAGGAGATGTGTGCCTTATGAAGAAACTGAAAGAATTATTCGAGAATGTCATGATTCTGAATTTGAAGGATATTTTGGAATTGATAGAACTACACATAAGATTTTGTAATCTGGATTTTATTGGCCTACAATTTTCAGAAATGTTTATAGATTTATCAAAACTTGTGATCAATGTCAGAGAATAGGTAATATATCTTGAAGAAATGAAATGCCTCTTAATTTTACTTTAGAAGTTGAAATTTTTGATGCTTAGGGATTAGATTTTATTGGACTATTTATATCTTCATTTGGAAATATATATATACTGATTGTTGTTGATTATGTATCAAAATGGATTGAGGCAATAGCTTTACCTAAGTGTGATGCTAGAAGCGTTTCAAGGTTTTTAATGAAAAATATTTTCACAAGATATGGAATGCCTAGAGTAATCATCACTGATGAAAGATCCCATTTTAAGAATAATCTGATTCAGAGATTGGTGGAAAACTATAATATTATACATAGAATCTCTGCAGCTTCTCATCCCCAAGATAATGGTTTAGCCGAGGTATCTAATCGTGAAATTAAACTAATTTCGAAAAAGTCATTAATCCTGAGAAATTGGATTGGTCTGCTAGACTAGACACTGCTTTATGGGCATACAAAACTGCTTATAAATCTTCTATAGGAATGTCCCCTTAGAGATTAATCTTTGGAAAAACTTGTCACTTGCGAGTTGAATTAGAATATAAAGTATATTGGGCAATAAAGAAATTAAATTTTAATTTGAAAGATGCTGGTGAGAAGAGACTGTTGCAATTGAATGAATTGGAAGAAATCAGAAATAAATCATATGATAATGATAGAATATACAAGGAGAGAAGAAAAATATGGCATGATCGGAAGATTGTTAAAAAGGAATTTGAACCAGGACAAAAAGTTTTATTATATAATATAAGATTTAAATTATTTCTTGGGAAACTGAAATCTAGATGGACAGGACCTCTCATTGTCGTAAAAATCTATCAATTTGGAGCTGTGATTATCGAAGACCCTAAATTTGAAAGAATATTCAAAGTTAACGAACAAATATTTAAACCATATTTTGAAGGCAATAGACCTAATTTTAAAGAGGTTTTAATGTTGGATCAACCTGAATAACTTGAAGTTATGTCGGGCTGACGACGTTAAACCAAGCGCTTTGTGGGAGGCAACCCACAGTTATTGAGTGTTTGCTTTGTTTGATGTGTTATTTGTGTTTGTTTGTTACTTAATTAAGTCTTATTATTTCTTAATTATCATTAACAACATTTAAGAAATGAATCAAACCGAAGTTTGAAAAGAATTTGGACAAAGTGAAGTTTGACAAAATTTGAACTAGCGCCGAACGGGGCTGTTATTAGCGCCGGACCGCGCCGTTGTTCAGAAAACAATTTCTCGTCTTTAAATTTGAGTTTTGGCTGTTCTAGGCGGCAATTCTTCCACTTAAACTCCAAAAAAGCACCCCTAGACTCAGGAACTACCAAAGGAACGAAAATGAAGATCCCAAATCTCGTTCAAATGGATTCTAACTCGATGGAAACTTCAAGATTTCAAGTTTTCAACCGTAGAAAGTTTCACAGTTTTGAAGCGCAGTGTATATTCAACAAAAATATCTCGAAAATGAGTTTGATTAAGGTGTGAGACTTTTTGAATCAAGGTCACTAGAATTGATGAAATTATTATTCAGAGACGTTGGGCAGTGTTATGTTATACTACTACCGCCGTAGTTGTCCCGGTTGTGAAGGAGTTTTATGCAAATCTTCATAGAATCAACCAAGGATCAGTCTATGTCCGAGGTAGGTTTGTCATGTTTAATCCTGCAAAGATTAATGATTTATACATAATTGAGAATGTGCCAATCTGCCACTATTCAAATTTTGCCCCGGCGAAGGACAACATGAATGATATATACAGATATTTGACGAATGAAAGTGTTGATTGGGAGATAAGAGATAACGAATATGTAAGTTTCTCGGCCACACTGTTAAATCCTACGTCGAAACACTTACATTATTTCATATGTGCATAATTGCTCCCAACTATAAAAATCAGTAAAATAACTAAGGAGTGCGCTATTTTGAACGACTATATTCAAATGTGGATGCCTATTAATGTTGGCTCGATAATTGTTAAGTCTGTTTTTGGGATTTATCGTTCATGGATCAAAGTATGGGCTTGGACATCCTTCCACCATATTTCTTCTCTGTAGTCAATCACAAGTGCCATATGAGAACTAGGAAAGAGTACTTCTACCTTGGAAACTGATGCACCAAAAATATATACTATTTTTGCTATATAATTTTACTCATTTTTGGTGATATTTCACTTTAAAGAAAGGTATTTTTCATGATTTGTTGCAGGTATGAAGATTTTAGGTGATTGGAGTGAAAAGAAGTGAAAAGGAACGACTTTGGAGCAAAAAGGAGGAAAACAGGCTTTGGCATCGCCGACTCCATTTTCCAGAGACTTCAGCAATTAATTCGACGATAGAGCACCGCCGGATGTGTTTTGATTGAAGAAATGACTACTAACAATTTTCAATGGCCCTGTGAACGGGTAAATCCTAAAAGAGTAGCTAGTGTTCATGATTCAGATATAATGACTATGACAGTTTCTTAAATTGCAGCCCTTTCCAAGAAAATAGATCAATATGGAATGAATTATTCTCAACCACCCCAAGCGTTAGAGGAAAATCCACTTGGACAGATAACAGAATCTCAAACACCTTATGAGACTTTGAATGCTATTAATAGATCTAACAATCCTTATTTGAATTATTATAATTCTGGTTGGAAGAATCACCCAAACTTCAATTGGAATAATAGTAATGCCAATGTTAACCCACATTGAGGGAACAGTTTTATACATCCAGTTGGAAATTCGAACAATCAAGGAAATACTAATTTTAGACCATCTTATCCTCCTGGATTTAATAGTAACCCACAATTTAAGGATAAGAAGTTGTCTACTTAAGAAATGATTCTGAATATGGGAAATCAATTACAAACTCAAGGTGTTGCAATGAAAAATATTGAAAATCAATTGGGGCATATTTTCACTGCACTTAATAATAGACATTCTGGAATGCTTCCAAGTAATGTTGAGATCAATCTAAAAGATCAAAACAAGGAACAACTTAAGGCTATTCAATTAAGGAGTGAAAAAGAATTGGATACAAGAGTGCAAAAAGAAGTTGAAATAGAAAAGGAGAAGGTAAATATTAAAAACAGTTCAAATAAGATTTATCCAGGCTTGGATTATCCTATTAAACCAATGAAAATTACTGTTGAAAAACCACCGCCTCCATTTCCTTAAAGATTGAAGCAACAAAACAGGGATAACAGATTTGGAAAATTTTTGGAGATCCTTAAGAAATTAACGATAAATATTCCTTTTGTTTAAGTATTAGAACAGTTGCCTGATTATGCTAAGTTTATTGAGGATATTCTGAAATAGGAAAGAAAGTTTACAGATCATGAAACTGTTGCACTCAGCGGAGAGTGTAGTGCAATTATTCAGAAGAAGCTTCTTGAAAAACTTAAAGATCTTGGTAGTTTCACTATCCCGTGTGCTATAGGAGAAAATTTTTTTGGAAGAGCCTTATGTGATATGGGAGCTAGTATTAATCCTATACCTTTATCAACTTTCAAAAGGTTGGGAATAGGAGAAATTCCTCCTACATCTGTGACTCTTCAGTTAGCTGATCGTTCCATTATTTACCCTAAAAGAGTGGTGGAAGATGTGTTAGTGAAAGTGGATAAATTTATCTTTCCTGTAGATTTTATTGTACTTGATATGGAGGAAGATAAAGAAATTTCAATCATTTTAGGAAGACTATTCCTTGCTACTGGAAGAGCAGTGATTGATGTTCAAAAAGGAGAATTAACTATGAGAGTTAATGATCAAGAGGTGGCCTTTAACATTTTGAAATCTATGAAGTATCCCTCAATGAAAAAAGATAATGAATGTTTTAGGATGAAGGTCTGTGAATATTTGAGAAACGATCATTTTAAAAATACGTTTGAAAAAGAAGTGGAGTATGAAAATATGTTTGAAGAATAAATTGAAAATGAAGAAAATTCAGATAATAAGAAGAATGAAGATTTGTAGTATGTTCAGGAGAGATTTGAAGTATTAGACACTATGGAAGGTGGAAATAAAAGCTTAAATCCATCTATAATAAAACCTCCTGAACTTGAGATGAAAATTCTCCCTAATCATTTGAAGTATATGTTTTTAGGAGAATCATCTACCCTTCCAGTTATTGTATCTTCGGAGTTAAACGATTATCAAGAACTGAAGTTATTGGAAATTTTAAAAAGATACAAGAAAGCTTTTGGATGCACTTTAGCAGATATTAAAGGAATCAGTCCTTCTATTTGTATGCACAGAATTTTATTAGATGAAGAACATAAACTGAGAGTTGATTCGCAGAGGAGATTAAATCCAATAATGAAAGAAGTAGTTAAGAAGGAAATTTTAAAATAGCTGGATGCTGGATTTATTTATCCTATTTCGGATAGTGTTTGGGTGAGTCCAATACATTGTGTACCGAAAGAGGGAGGAGTAATTGTTGAAGTGAATAAATATAATGAAATTATACCCACAAGACAAATTAATGGATGACGAATTTGTATTGACTATAGGAAATTAAATGCCGCCATCCGAAAAGATCACTTTCCTCTTTCTTTTCTCGATCAAATGCTGGATAGACTTGCTAGACACAAGTACTACTACTTTTTGGATGGATATACTGGTTATCATCAAATACCTATTGCTCTAGAGGATCAAGAAAAGACAACATTTACTAGCCCTTACGGAACCTTTGCTTTTCGAAGAATGCCTTTTGGACTATGTTATGCACCTGCAACATTTCAGAGATGTAAGATGTCTATCTTCAGTAGTATGATAGATAATGGAATATAAGTTTTCATGGATGATTTCTCTGTATTCGAGAATTCATTTGAAATCTGCTTAGAAAACTTCGCAAAAGTTTTGAAGCTTTGTGAGAAAACAAATTTAGTTCTAAATTGGGAGAAATGTCAATTTATGGTTGCAGGAGGTATTGTGCTTGGGCATAAAATTTCTGAGCATGGTATGGAGGTCGACCCTGCTAAAACTAGAGTGATTGAGAGATTGCCACCACCCACTACTGTGAGAGAGATTATAAGTTTCTTAGGACACGTTGGATTTTACAGGAGATATATTAAAGATTTTTCTAAAATTACTAAACCTTTATGCCAACTTTTAGAAAATAATAGAAAGTTTGATATTAATGATGAATGTTTAAATGCTTTCAAATCATTAAAAGAGAAATTAATCACTGCACCTATAATTGTTTCACAAGATTGGGAGAATCCATTTGAACTCATGTGTGATGCTAGTGATTATGCGATTGGAGTAGCATTGGGGCAAATGTCCAATGCATGATAAAGTTTTCAGTCATTTACTATGCTAGTAAAACTCTTAATGAAGCTCAAATTAATTATACCACTACAAAAAGAGAGTTATTAGCTATAGTATTGATGCGACTTTTTTATATGCAAGAATTTATGACCACAGATTTATATATTTATAATGATTTTGTAAAGTCATAATTTCAGACGCAAGTATACGTTTCATATCAAGTAATACAGGGCTCTAATGGAGTCCTGGTTATCGATCCCACAGGGAAGCGAGGTAAAAGGTCCTTAGTCAAATTCTAGTTTACTACTAACAGCCTTAGATTGGAAGGTCGATATAAGTGGTTTTTATAACAACTACTCCTAAATGCAGATGATTATATGTAAGGATAATAACTATTCCTAAATGCAAATATTACTTCTAAAGATAACCCTTTTTGGATAAATTGGTTTGGTAAATTTTTGAGATAATAAAAACTACTATTCTCATGTAATGAATTAGATAATGTAAATGAATGAGATGCATTAAATATTGCATGTGCCAAATAGGAGCATAAATACTTTTTTACCCTCAAAAGAGTACATCCTCTTCCAAGCACGTAAAGAACATTGACATATCCTAAGTTCAGTCACTAAATCTAAGGCCAGGCTGGGAGGATACCGGCTGTCACTACGGAGCTCCCACTCACCCTTCACCTGAAGGCTAACCCTCGTTTTAGTTACCAAACTTAGGACCAAATTGGGGATCTCAACCTGTCACCTTGAAACCTCCAATTCGACGCCCATGAAACCATATTTCCTTATTTATTTGCACTAAATCCCCATGAACTATGTAATTTATTCACGGACATTGAATGTGGTTTCACTTTGTTGAGAATTACACCGCCCTTTCGGGTCAATGCAATTACAACGAATTTTAACACTACAATGGGCCCTTATTGTAATGTAAATGAAGTGCAAGTAAAAACCATCACATTTATAATTAAAAATTCTTCATGTATGAATCCCAATATCCTAAACATGAATCCTACTCATTGCAAATTAAAATTAGAATGAAAATAATGACATAATCTTCGTATGTCACTATTTCCAAAGAAGAAGAAAGAGTAGGAGAAAGACATCACAAAGCGGGAAGAAAATACAACATAAAACTTCATTTCAAAGCAAATCCACAAAATAAGTGTTTTCAAAATCATAAGATAATAAAGAACACAATACTTAGCTTTTTCCCCTTGAATGAAAGATGAAAATTTCTCCCACAAAGTCTTCTGTCGATCCATGCAATGCTAGAACAATCCCTTACATATTCTCTCAAAATCCCTTCTCCAATCTCTCCAAAAGGGTAGAAATCTACATTTCTACTCATATTCTAAGATCTCTAATCATTCTCTACATTTTTCTAACTTCTCCTCTCTTTTTTTGGCTTCAAATTCGGTTTAAAATAGTGTAGGGACGAATTTCCCAAGAGGTGCATGAAGAAACCTTCCAAAAAGCGTCCAGGTTCAATGTATTTGGCCAAAAACAGCCCAATTTCGCATCCCAATATTCCGGAGCACTACTAGCACTGAATAGGGTGCTGCCGGTGCCCTATTTTCAAGGTCTCGGGCTTCTGGCACCGCCGATGCCGATTTGGGCGCCCCCGGTACCCATCCTGCGCAGCTCCACCATTTTGCTATGTTTGTTTCCGTTTCAGCTCCGATTTACCCCGTTTCAATTGCGTTGCGTTCGTAACAGATAGCCCTACAAAATAAATATAAAACAACCTTTATTTAAAGTATAATCTCATTCTAAAATATGTAAGAAGTGTAAATGATATTAAACATCAAAAGACTTATCGAAAGGTGTCAGGGCAGAATTTCATTTCTTGCTCGTTTTTGCTCCAAATTGCACCGTTTTTGCTTCATTTTGCTCCAATCACCATTTCTTGAAATAAAACCAAAAAACATACAAAATACCTTCCTTTAAAGTGTAATATCATCAAACATGAGTAAAATGATATAGCAAAAAGCGTATATATTTTAGGCGTGTCAAAATCCCTCAAACTTAACTGTTACTTGTCATCAAGTAACCCTTTTACTACATAAAAATATAACTCAAGGCAATGCACTTTTCACCTGTAAGACACTAAAATTTTTTATTTAAAATAATATATTGGTTAGACTTTTAGAAAGAGATTCAGTAACTCGGGTTAACACTACAAGTATAAGAATATTCAGCAATCAAGTCTAAGGGTTCTAGTCTTTTATTTATTTCAAGATAAACCATAATTTGTTACATTAAGAATGCCTTGAAAGATTATGTGAAAAAGGAGTTCATGCAAACTTCATCAGAATGTAGGCCAATACTTTAAATATAAATTCAGAAATGAAATCAAGTTCTCCCTTAAGGGTGACTCAAGTGAAACCAATTTTTGATTAGGCATCTCATCAAGCTTCTCCTCATAAATATTTTTTCTTTCTTTTTTTTTTCTTTCTTTCGGGATCACTTTCAAACCCTTTTTTTTCTCTTTTTTTTTCTTTCTCTCTTTTTTTTAATGAAGATTACTATATCTGGAGTGCCTGTAATGATTTTGAACTTCACTCTCCTCTTTCTAAATTTCAAACTTGAAACACATCCTTACTTTATAATTAGGTATGAGCTTTATTATTCACCATAAAGTCACAATCTCTTCTTAACACACAATACTTTAAGTCTCTTAATATTTTAAAAATACAGTTTTCTTTACTTTAAATAGTTAACTATAATCAAATTCTTTCATACCAAATATCTTATCCTTATAAAACTAACTTTTATTACTAAAAACTTTCATCCAATCCTTCCATAATATTCAACTAAAATAAAAAGTTTTAGTTATCTTAAGCGAGGTTCAACTGCCAGAAGTTATGCTAATAATTTTTGAAAATATGACAATTGAGAACAAATAAGAGTTAATGTTTTTCTTCCCCCCAAACTTAAATTTCAAAAATATTTTGCAATTAATTCCATAAAATATAGGAGGAAGAAAAAATAATTGTTGAATCTACTTACTACTACAACATTCTATCAAATTCATATACATGCATAATTAGGATAGAATGACTGTCGGAGAAAGTAAATCTAACCTAAAACATGCTTGTAATAAAATTACACTAAAAGGAAGAATTTTTACATTAAAATTTCATTTTTCTTCCTACCCCCAAACTTAATTTTTAACATGTATAGCATTCAGTACAAAAAATATAAGCAGGAAGAAAACAGTTCAGAAATTCTATCTACCACAAATGTCTATCAAATCCATTTGCAAGTATTCATTATGACAAAACAATGTGCAACAGAAAGTAAATCTAAACTAATCATGCCAGAATGAAATTAACTAAACCAAAGTCTAACTAGCATAACATTGTCGGCATATTTTTAGGTTGTGTGTTTTGAAAAGGGGGTCGCCTACAGAAGTTGTCGGTGAATTTTAAATTTAATTTAAATTTAAATATATATATATATTGTTTTAGAAAGAAGCATTTGATTTTGAAAATAACTTTAAGTTTAAAATTATTTTAAGATATGAAATTAAACAGATCTCACATCCCAAATAGTTTATATAAACGAGCACCACACCAAAAACTGTGTATCTACCTTGAAGAATAGACACACTGCTTGATGATGGGACTCAATTAAATAAACTAGAAGGTTTGTGACATCCGTTTGGTCTGTGAACCAATTTTGTAAGCCGAAAAGTTCCCCTGCTTAATATGAAGAAATCAAGCAGGGTTTATATTACCTAGGTTCTTAAAGTTTCCTATAAGGGCAAGCCCCTATAGTTAATTACATCTCAAATGACGGGAATCATTTAAGAAAACTCTCGATAATGATCAGTGGTTTTGCTCTCAAGAATTTCAAAGTTTAAGGTTTCAAAGGATTGAGATTTGGAAGTTTTAATAAGGAATGGCTCAAATTCGGAACAGTTTGTTTTAAGAGTCAAAAGGGAGAGAAGTAGGAGAAGCTGAGGATCCAAGAGGAATCTTGGCAACTTCCCAAACTATCCTATTTTTTTGCTTCAATTCAAGAATTTACTTAATGCTGTAATTCTGCCAATTTTAGTTAATTAGGACTTATATTTATATGATATAATCACATAAATAGCCTCGAAGATGTGAGGGTTTATGTCGTACCAAACGACTACCTCGGAGTCCTAAGACCGGTTAGGGCATAATTTACATGACATGATCATGCAAATGCCTAACGAATAGTTGAGGATTTATGTTGCACTAGGCAAACTACCTCGAAGTCCTATGACTTGGTTATTTAATTCTAAGAAAGGTTTAGTTGGTGTAGATCAGATTTTTGCTGAAGTAGATGGCCGTGCTGTCCACTATGCTCCGAGCTCCTTGTTGTTGCAGAGGTTTAGTTTTAGAAGGTGAAAATTAGGAGATGAGAGAAGTGTTTTGGTTTAGAAATC
The DNA here is from genome assembly GCA_022702705.1 of Papilionanthe hookeriana x Papilionanthe teres. Classification (NCBI taxonomy): domain Eukaryota; kingdom Viridiplantae; phylum Streptophyta; class Magnoliopsida; order Asparagales; family Orchidaceae; genus Papilionanthe; species Papilionanthe hookeriana x Papilionanthe teres. The sequence continues at coordinate 3,505,110 of CM040439.1, read as the reverse complement.
TTAAAGTCCAAATATTTTTAATATTTTAATTAAAACAAATCTTAAAGTTATTTAAACAGAACCAATTAAAATCCCACGGTTCCGTCATCCCAGCACCGTTATTTTCATCGAATTCACTTAGTCCAGATGAATTTGCTAAACTCAATTGAATGAGTTCCACATTTTCATTTAGACCGTGGGAAATCCTGTTAGCAACACGTGGGTTACATCATCCGAGGTATTCCCGATCATTCAACGAGACGTTTTAATTTAGTTGCAATTGTAGTTTTGTTGTTCTGTTTGTGATTAAATTTTGAGTTGTTTTATATTTTGGAATGTTGTGGCTGTGAATTTTATCTTGTGGTGATTTTTAATTTAGTTTTGGGTTTCAATTTTGTGACTATCCTAAAGGTTTCAGTTTTCATGCAACAATCTTGTTTAACATGCAAGAAAAAGTAAAGTGCAGTGCATGTAAGTAAATTGCAATTAAGTAAATTGTAATAAAATAAAAGCGTACCTGGAGGGTCTTCCCGACATCCCAAGCTGCACATAAAACACATGTTAAGTCATTTAAATATTTCAACAAGTACCTAGGTAAAGCTAAAGGAAGGTTCTGGTTGTCTACCAAGATCATAATTCTATAACTAGTCATTTCCTATGACGTCTAGGTTCTTGTGTTTTATTTATGGATGATTTTCTTCACCAAAGAACAATTAAGTTCAATTGTTCTTCTAAAACATCTCATCATATTGAGAAAGTGCTTAGGACGAGTCCTAAGCATCTTTTCAATACTTCCGAGATTATTTTGAGTCCAAGTAAATTTAGTTGCATAGGTGAATTAATCATCCAGGAGTTTAGTTAAGCTTTGTCTCTTGCTCAGTGAACTTGGGCATTTGATTACTAGATGAATGAAGTGACATCTCACTTAATACTCCATTTAAGAGTTATAATAATTAAAGCCTTTAGGGGCAAGTTGGTTTGTTGAGAATTTTAATCATCCTTAATTTGAAGTTTGAGTTAATGGTTTAAAGTGATTTAGTTTAATTATGAGGTTTTAATTAATAATTTTATGTTTGGAATAGTGTTCAAATTATTTTTGGTTTAAATCTTTATACTTTAAGTGATCTTAATATTTTAAATTAATCTTTGGTGTTTCAAATTCACTTAGATTATTCATATATCTTAATGATTTGGTTTAGGTTAATTATGATATTTTAGGTTAATCTTGATTAGTTTGATTTTTTATATTCTTAATTATGAATTGTCTTAATATTTCAAATTTGTTTTACTTTTATTATTGAGTGATGTTAATTTAATATAATTTAAATTTAATTTAATTGAATTTAACTTAATTCAATTTAATTTAATTTCAATATTTTTAATTTAATTTAATTTAATTGTTAAAATGTTAATTTAATTTAATTGTTAAACCACTTAATATTTTGAGCTTTCCTTTAATTTAAGGGTTATTTTTTTTAATTTTTAATTTACTTAGTTTGGATTATAATTTTAATCTTAATTAAGAGTTAAATATTATTGAAGTGATTTATTTAGGGATTCTTTTATTAAAGAATTAATACCCTCTCAAGTTATATCCCTATTTTTAATAATTCAATTTTTCATTAATCTTCCAAAATTTAAATTGTTTAAATAATTAAAGTTTCATTTTTGGTTTATTAGAAGTGATTAATGGGTTCCTACCCTTTTAATTTCCCAAAGTTTCAATCATCCAAGAAAGATAAAATCAAATATTTTACCCTCCATTTTAATTAAACCTAAAATTTTAATAAAGGGGTTTAAATTCTTTAATTACCTTTATGCTCTTTTAGGCTTATTTATTTCATAACTCACTAAATTGAGTTCAAATGAACTTGAAATTTTTATGTCACCTCACTCACATGTCAATTAAGACATTAGAGGAGAAAATGTGATTTTTTTGAATTTAATTTATTTATATAATTATTTTTAGTGAAAAATAAGGGATTTCAAGGAAAATTCAATAACATGACCAAAGTAAGGTTTCTATCCTTAAGAAAATTATGGGATGTTCCTAATGACCAGAGGACCACTTTGACCAATTTTGGTGATTTTTTAAATTATATTTTATTTATTATAATTATTTTGAATTTTGGAGTGTTAATTAATTATAAAATAAAATTAAAGTTGAAATATGGATTTTATATTTTTCTTAAATCTCTCTAACCTCAAGGAGTTTAGAGAAATAAATTTTACAATTTTCTGATTTTTCTTTGATTTATTGGAATTAATTTAGTGAAAGGTTAGAAAATACATTTTTTAATATTAAAAATTGTTTTGAGCCTTTAAAATTCAATATCTTAACTTAGAGATTTAGGAAAAATATTTGGTTAGTTTCTAGGTGATTAGGAGTCAAAATGTGACATTTTTATGTTTTTTATTATTTTTGTGTTTTTTATTATTTTTAATTATTTAAATATAAAAAATATCATTAAAAATGAAAAATTTTAGAAAATTCTAATTTTAATTTTTATAGACTCCTCTAATATCAGAGAGCCCACAAAACCAATTTGGTGAATTTTTGAAATGTATTTTTGGAGTTATGAATTTTTAAAGTTTAATTTTGATCATGTGGCTTAATTAATTCATTTAGTGGGGCTAATCATTTCCAATTGACTTCAAATGTTTATGCAAGATTCTCTGTATCCTAAAGATCAATGGAGAATTTATTTCAAGTTATTTTGATGTGTGGTTAACCCTAATTAATTAAAATTTAATTTTGAGTATTTATGGTAATTAGGATTATTCTTAATGAATTAAGCCTAACCATAATTATCCTAGGGTCCACTAGTCCTAAGAATCTTTCTCAAATTTTTCTAGAATTTATTGAGTAATATGCTAATTAATGGAATTAAAATACCAAAAAACGGTGTCATAAACTTGAAAAATATATAACTTGCCATAGAGATAGTCTCTGAACTTGAAAAATTTAGAAAATGTTCCCAAGATTACAGGCTTCAAAAGCTCTATGGTCTCATGCCATGGTGAATTGTGCATGCAAATGGAGAATCAAAATACTCAAAATAGTAAATAATTAATTAAAAATAAAATACTCATCAAATTAAACCAATTCTTTTTCCACATTGTTCTCCTCTATTCACAGAGTAAGAGAGTATTTTTATTTTATTTTTGTGATTTTTCTATGAAAGGTTATGATTTTTTGAAATTTATGTCCAAAAATAAATCAAAAATCTAATTTCCCTCTCAAATTATCGCTATCAAGGGGGGCCACGTGTTGCTCCGTGATTGGCTGGCGCGTTTCTGCTTATGGATGAAGCTCCTGTCCGACTGCATCTCGGCCGTCCGTGCGATACACATGTGATCGGACGGCTACTGCTCCTCTCTCCTAGTTCTATTCACCCAAAACCGTCTACCTTCAAACCTTGATATCTCACTTGTTTCTCAACGAAATTAGGTGAATTTTTTTTTTAAAATGATCGTCTAATCGAGTAGCACACATTTACATGGTGATGATATACTTAAAGCATGTGAATATTTACAGAAATTTAAAATAAGCTCGGTTGGAGGAGAAAAAAATTGATACCTTTGTCCAAGAGGTGAGGCCTCAATTGGAAATGGTTGGATTGAGCTTCGGAGTGCTTGGAGAAGCTTTAGGAACAATTTGGCAGAGTTTCCCCAAGGTAATCTTTTGCATCTCTTCTCTTTGGTCATGAATGAAGCTTAAATAGAGGAGTTTAAGTTCAAATTGGTCAAAGCATGAGGTTGGGCTTGGTTCACCTTTCCATGGTCTGATTTGGGCTGAGAAAAGCTCCTCGATTCAGCTTAATTAGTGGGGAGAAGTCACAATCCAAGTACAATTAGGCTTAAGCATGGGTTAGGGGAGACATGGGAGTGCTTAATTACTTTAAGGGAATCAAGAAAGAGGCTCCTCCTCTTGCCCAATATGGTATGGTCACATGAACACCACTCACATGGCTTGCATGGGGCTTAAGGATGGCTTCATGGCTAGCCTATGGCTTGTCCATGGCTTGGTCAATTTTCATGAAAAATGGTTATTTTGAATTTTTTGAAAACTTTAGATTTTTTGATTGGTTTTGTCATGATGCTATTTTGATTTAATCAAATAGATGGGTTTTGGACTTAGGGGTGATTCAAATCATAGGGAATGATGAGGGAAAATTTCATGTGGGCTTTGGAATGAAATTTGGGCTTTTGAATTTGTTGGAAGTGGGCTTTTAAAAAGGTTTAAGGAGGTGGGCTTTTAGGTTTGAAAACAAATTGGTAGATAGAAATTTTGTAAAATATTTGGTCAAACAAAAGTTGGGTTTAGTTTAGGGATGTGTCATGAGTGATTTGGAACAAATTTAAAGTGATTTTGAATTGAATTGGGTTTAATTTGGGTCTTTTTAGTAAAGGGGCCAAAGTGGGTCAAATTGGGCTAACTTGGTTTAAGGTTGGGCTAATGTTGGATTTGATGTAAAATTAATGTTGTGAAATGTTTATGGGGTGTAACAAAGAGTTTTCAATTTTTGTTGGGCTTTAATTTTGGGATTTGGGCCTATTTGGGTTTGGTTTGGGTTTAGGTCAATTTAGGGGATTTTGACTTTGGGTTAAGTTTGGGTGGAGTTTAGGTTCAAATTTGGTGCAAATATTGTTAGTGTTTTGTTTGTGGGGATATTGGGAAGGTTTTAGAAAAGATTTGGGGCCAATTGGAGTTGAATTGGGTTAGTTTGGGCTAAGTTTAGCTCATGGGCCAAAATTGGGCTTTAAGCTTTAAATTGGAATTGGATCCAAATGTTTATCAAATTGGGTTTAGATTTGGTCTAAACTGATATTGGGGATATTGAATTGAAGTTTATAATTGAATTGGATCAAAATTGAGGTCAATTGGGTTGATTTGGTTTGACATTGCGTCCACTTGGGTTAAGAATAGGTCAAATTGGGGGTTTTGGTAAAAGTGGGTTAAATTGACAAAATTGTCTTATGGTGTAGTTGAACAAAATGAAATTGGGAATATTTGGGATTTTCTGGAATTTTCTGGGAATTTATGGATTTTTGGTTAAAAATGGCATTTTGGGTATTTGGAGGGTATTGGGGGGTATTTTTTGGAAATTTTGGTATATTTGGCTAAGGATGATCAATTTGAATGGTGGGAAATGTTTAGGATTGGTTTTGAGGAATTTTGGATAATTTAGGTAATTTTGCAAATTTTGGGTAGTTTCAAGGGCATTTGGTAGGTTTGGTGGGTGTAGGGCCCCGGAGGTCAAAAATTGAAATTTTGGAAAAATGAAGATTGATCAAGTTTGAGTTGAATGAAATCACTTTGGTTGACCATGAAGCCATATCAAGCCCATAAAAGCCATGAGAGACTCATTTGAGGCATTCACTATGTTGCTCTTAACCCTCTTAGCCAAGGGCTTAGGGGCTGAGGACCATCCATATGAATTACCTACATGAGTCAGGAAGTCAAGTTAGGTATGAATGGTTTTAGGATTTGGAATGTGTGTGAAAGTGTAATGTGTGCAGGTCAACCCTCACCGCACCGGGCCACCCGGGGTAGTCCTAAGGCCAAAGAGTCCCATGAGGAACTCATCTTTTAAACCTCCACATTTGATCTTAACCCTCCAAGTGACTTGGGGGTTTACAATCAAACTTATGGGGTTTGCAGAGAGTTAAGAGGTGTTTAAATTTCTAAGTGGTGGGTTCCATTTCTAGTCCTCTAAGATAGTCAAAGGGAAAGCCTAAGGCTAGATCCTAAGTACTAAGGAGAGAGAAGAGAAAAGACCTCATAAAAAATGAGGTCAACAAATGGACCCCCAATAGGTGTGGTGTACTAACCAAGCACACCGCGCATATTGGCGTTGACCGAAGAGATCAACAAAACCAACACAGACGTCTAAGTGACACACTTAGAAAGGAGTAGAAACAAATTTCCGCTGGGGAGTATCGAGTATATCTCCAAGACTGGAGATCACTGAACTCTCGCTGGGGAAAAGAAAAGGAGGTGAATTCCAGATCATAAGATCTGGGGAAATTTGATTTAGATTTCATTTCATTTTCTATTCCGAGTTTTTTTTTTCTTTTTTAATGTGTGAGTTTAGATTTCGATTTGTTCTGAGTTTCAATTTCGATTGAGGTTTAATTTAAAAAATCAATTCAAGGAAATCTGGATTTGAAATCAGAATTGGAACCTAGGTTCCAACCTCGGGATTGCGAAGAGAATTGGAATTTGGGTACCAGCCTCGGAGTGAGAATTGGAGTTGAAATCTGGTATCAATCTCGGGAAGAGAGTCGGAATTTGGTACCGACCTCGAAAGGAGAGAACTGGAATTTGGTACCAGTCTCGAAGGTTTAAAGAGAACTGGAATTTGGTTCCAGTCTCGAAGGTTTAAAGAGAACTGGAATCTGGTTCCAGTCTCGAAGGTTTAAAGAGAACTGGAATCTGGTTCCAGTCTCGAAGGTTTAAAGAGAACTGGAGTCTGGTTCCAGTCTCGAAGGTTTAAAGAGAACTGGAGTCTGGCTCCAGTCTCGAAGGTTTAAAGAGAACTGGAATCTGGTTCCAGTCTCAAAGTTTTAAAGAGAACTGGATTTTGGCTCCAGTCTCGAAGGTTTAAAGAGAACTGGAATCTGGTTCCAGTCTCGAAGGTTTAAAGAGAAATGGAAACTGTTTCCAATCTCGAAGGTTTAAAGAGAAATGGAATCTGGTTCCAATCTCGAAGGTTTAAAGAGAATTGGAATCTGGTTCCAATCTCGAAGGTTTAAAGAAAAATGGAAACCAGTTCCAATCTCGAAGGTTTAAAGAGAAATGGAATCCAGTTCCAATCTCGAAGGTTTAAAGAGAATTGGAATCCGGTTCCAATCTCGAAGGTTTAAAGAGAACTGGAATCTGGTTCCAGTCTCGAAGGTCTAAAGAGAAATGGAAACTGGTTCCAATCTCGAAGGTTTAAAGAGAAATGGAAACTGGTTCCAATCTCAAAGGTCTAAAGAGAAATGAAAACTGGTTCCAATCTCGAAGGTTTAAAGAGAAATGGAAACTGGTTCCAATCTCGAAGGTCTAAAGGGTTGAAATTTGCTATGGAGATTCGAGTTTAGCGGAAGATTTGGAACGAGACGTGAAAGTGTTTCACGTCCCACGAGGATCGATCAAAGTTTGATTATTTGGCAAAGGATATGAATCCATGCCATCAGAACCAAATCAAAAATTTTCGTGGTTCTGTGTCAGTATATTCAGTGGACCTTCTCAAAAGAGGGAAGGAAATATGGAGAGTCAAAAAGAGATTTGAGAATAGCCGAAGGCTGGGGATTTCAGATTCAGGAAGTTTGTTTTAGTTTGTTGTAATCTGATTTTAGCTTAACTTTTCAATTTAGAGTTTGCTTTTATTTAGAGTTCGTGTTTATTTGTAGTTTATTTTGGCATTCAGATTTTTAAAAAAGTTCTTATTTATTTTTATTTTCCCTTTGTTCTTTGTTCGAAGTTCATTTAATCAGAACCAACCGCCCGTTCGACATTTTCCTGCGAAAAAACAAGGAAAGGATCAGGGGCTGTACCAAGAATAAGAACAACAGAAAAAATATTTGTTTATTAATGAAGAGCTTTTTATTCGTTTATTTTGAATTTAAATAGGAGTAGGAAAAGATGAAGAAAGATCAAGAGTGAGACACGATTTGAAAGGAAGGATAAAGACTTTATTATCATGATTTCACATGTTTTCTTTTAACATTTTTTTAAACGATTTTCTTTATTATCCACTTTTTTATATTTTTGGGTTCGGACCCAGTCATAAGTAATTACTGTGCCCGTGCTTCTAGGAAAGAGGATTCATCCTTCGAAACATCGTGTTGCGTAATACTTCTTTAGATATCGTCCATTAATTGGAAGCATAGGTCGTTCTCCACGACGAATTTACAAGCCTGGTAGGAACCTTCGAGTAAACCGTCTCGACCACGAATGACCCTTCCCAAGTCGGTTCAAATTTACCACCTATTTTGCGATGTGCAAGAATAGGTCTTCGAGAACTAAAACCAAGTCACCGACTTTCGAATGTCCTCGGACGGACTAATTTATCATGGGCTCGGATCATCTTGGCTCGATACAGCTCCAAATTCCCGCCGTGCCGAAAGTCTTTTCCCTTCCAAGCTTTCTAACTCTTCTAGTCGTAGTTTGGCATTTTCTTCGTAGTGATTTTGTTTGCAACTCGCAATTCGAGAGACGGAAGCTGAACCTCTAAGGGTAGAACGGCCTCGGACCCGTACACTAAGGCGTAAGGCGTAGACTGGTTAGTGTCGGCATATCTTTAGGTTATGTGTTTTGAAAAGGGGGTCGCCTACAGAAATTGTCGGTGAATTTTCATATTTCAAATTTAATTTAAATATATATATAGTTTAAAAGACAACATTTGATTTTGAAAGTAATTTTAAGTTTAAAAGTTTTAAGATATGAAATCAAACCGATCTCACATCCCAAATAGTTTATATAAACGAGCGCCACACCACAAACCATGTATCTATCCCGAAGAATAGACACACTGCTTGATGATGGGGCTCGATTAAATAAACTAGGAGATTTGTGACATCCGTTTGGTCTGCGAACCAATTTTATAAGCCGACAAGTTCCCATGCTTAATATGAAAACATTAAACGAGGTTTATATTACTCGGGTTCTTAAAATTCCCTATAGTTAATTACATCTTAAGTGATGGGAATCATCTAAGAAAACTCTCGATAATAATCAGTAGTTCCGCTCTCAAGAATTTCAAAGTTTAAGTCTTCAAGGGATTGAATTTTGGAATTTCAATAGGGAATGGATCAAATTTAGAACATTTTTATTTTGGTAATCCAAAGGAAGAAAGGTAGGAGAAATCACAGATTCGAAGCGAACTTCGGTAATTTCCCGACTATCCTATTTGTTTGGCTTGGATTTAGGAAAGTCCTATTGTTTATTTAGTATTTTGATCTTGCCAATTTTAATTAGTTAGGACTTATATTCGTATGACAAAATCATACAAATAGCCTCGATGATGTGAGGGTTTATGTCGTATCGGACGACTACCTCGGAGTCCTAAGACCGGTTAGGGCTTAATTTACATGATATGATCATGCAAATGCCTAACGAAGAGTTGAGGATTTATGTTGCACTAGGCAAACTTCCTCGAAGTCCTATGGCTTGGTTGTTTAATTCTAAGAAAGTTTTGCTGAAGTAGACTCAGGTTTTGCTGATGACGATGGCCGTGCTGTCCACCATGCTCCGAGCTCCTTGTTGTTGCAGGGGTTTAGTTTTAGAAATCATAAATCACGAGATGAGAGAAGTGTTCTGGTTTAGAGAAAGTCTTAATTTCCAAGTTTTTTTTTATGTTTTAATTAAAACAAATCTTAAGGTTGATTATAACAACACCGGTTAAGATCCCACGGTTCCATCCTTCCGACATCGTTATTTTTATCGGATTCACTTAGTCCAGATGAATTTGCTAAACTCAACTGAATGAGTTCCACACTTTCATTTAGACACGTGGGAAATCCCGTTAGCAACACGTAGGTTACATCATCCGAGGTATTCCCGATCATCCAACAAGACGTTTTAATTTAGTTGTAGTTGTAGTTTTGTTGTTCTCGTTTGTGATTAAATTTTGAGTTGTTTTATATTTTGAAATGTTGTGGCGGTGAATTTTATCTTGTAATGACTTTTAATTTAGTTTTGGTTTCAGCTTTAGGGACTATCCTAAAGGTGTGGGTTTTCATGCAACAGCTTGTTTATCATGCAAGAAAACTAAGTGCGATGCGATTAAATAAATTGCAATAAGGTAAATTACAATAAAATAAAAGCGTACTCGGAGGGTCTTCCCGTCATCCCAAGCCGCACTTAAAACACAATTAGAATATTTAAGGTTTTAAAGCAAGTTCCTAGGTAAAGCTAAGGGAAGGGTTATGGTTTTCTACCAAGTTCCTAATCCTATAGCTAGTCATCTCCTATGATGTCTAGGTTCTTGTATTTTGGTTTGAGGACGATTTTCTTCATCAAAGAACAATTAAGTTCAATTGTTCTTATAAATATCCTATCATATCGAGGAAGTGCTTAAGACGAGTCTTAAATATCTTTTCAATATTTCTAGGATTATTTTAAGTCCAAGAGAATTTAATTATACAAATGAATTAATCGTCCGGGAGTTCAAGTTTGTTATCTTGCTCAGTGAACTAGGACATTTGAATATCTTATGAATGAAGTAACACTTCACTTAACACTCCATTTAGGAGTTATGACAACAAGAGCTTTCGAGGGCAAATGGATGTTCAAATGATTTATGATTTAACTTAATTTCAATTAATGGGTTTAAGTTTGGAATAGTGTTCAAGTTGTTTTAGATTTATTTTTGAATTCTTTGTCTTAGGTGATGTTATATTTAATTTGATTTAATTTAATTTAATTTAATTTAATTTAATTTAATTTAATTTAATTTAATGTGGTTTAATTTAATTTAATTTAATTTAAGTTAATTTAATATAATATGATTTAATTTAATTTAATTTAATTTGATTTAATTTAATTTGATTTAATTTAATTTAATTTAATTTAATTTAATTTAATTTAATTTAATTTGATTTAATTTGATTTAATTTGATTTAATTTGATTTAATTTAATATGTTTTAATTTAATTTTATTTAATTTTATTTAATTTAAATTTTAATTTAATTTTATTTTTAATTTTAATTTAATATTTTATTTTTTATGTTTTAAATATGATTTAATTTTAATTGTTAGAGTATTAATTTAATTGAAATTTTAAAAGGATTTAATTTAAATAATTTAACTTTAATTTAATTTAATGATTAAGTCTTTTAGCATTTTAAATTTTAAATTTGGATTATCATTTTAATTAGGAATTAAATATTATTGAGATGATTAATTTAGGGATTCTTAAATTAAAGAATAAATCTCTTCCTAATGACATCCCTATTTAATAATTCCAAATTTATTATTCTTCCAAATTTAATTAATTATTTGATTAAGGTTTATTTTAATTATTTTTAAATTGTTTAGTAGGTTTCTACCCTTTAATTATTTAAATTTCAATCATCCAAATCAGATTAAGATCAAATATTTTACTTTTTCATTTTATTAAGCCTAAAGTTTTAATTAGGGGTTAAAATTTTAATTACCATTTTGCCCTTCAAGCTTAATAATTTCATAACTCACTAAATTGAGCTTAAATGAATTTGAAATTTTTAAGTGACTTCACTCATATGTCAATAAAGACATTAGAGGAGAAAATGTGATTTTTCTGTATTTAATTTATTTATGTAATTATTTTTGGTGGAAAATAGGGATTTCCAAGGAAAATTTAATAATATGACCGAGGGAAAATTTCTGTCCTTAAGAAAATTATGGGACATTCCTAATGACCAGAGGACCACTTGGACCAATTTTGGTGATTTTTTGAATTATATTCTTTTTATTATAATTATTTTGAGTTTTGGAGTATTAATTAATTTAAAAAATAAAATAAAGGTTGAAAAATGAATTTTATATTTTTCAAAAATCTCTCTGATATCAAGGAAATCAGAGAACCAATTTTTACAATTTTCTGATTTTTCTTTGATTTATTAGAATTATTTTTAGTGGAAATGCTAAAAAATACATTTTTTTTAATTTTAAAATTACCTTAAGGCTTTAAAATTTAATATCTCATCATATAGACTTAAGAAAAATATGGGGTTTGTTCCTAAGTGATTAAAATTCAAAATGTGACATTTTGGTGAATTTCATTATTTTTGTGATTTTTATTATTTTTTAATTATTAAAAATATTAAAATAATGCAAAAAATCAACTTTTTTAGAAAATTGCAATTTTAATTTTCTTAAATTCCCCTGATATCAGAGAGGCTCCAAAACCAATTTGGTGAATTTTTGAAAAGTATTTTGAAAGTTATGAATTTTTTAAGTTTAATTTTAGCTAAATGGCTTAATCAACCCATTTGATAGGGCTAACCAAGTCCAATTGACTTCAAACTTTTATAGTGGGTTCCTCTGATCCTAAAGGTCAGTGGAGAATTGATTTCAAGTCAATTTGATGTATGATTAGCTCTAATTAATTAAAACTCCATTTTGGGTGTTTAAGCCAATTAGGGTTATTCCAAGTGAGTTAACTCAAAACCTATTTTTTCTAGGGTCCTCTAGTCATAATAAACATCACCAAATTTTTCTAGAATTTATTTCACAATATGCTAATTATTGGAATTAAAATACTCAAACTAGCAACCTAGAGTTGAAAAATCAATAACTCTTCATAGGGATGGCCTCTACTTTGGAAAATTCAGGGAATGTTCCCAAATTCAGAGGCTTCAAAAGCCCTATGGTCTCAATCCATGGTGAATTGTATACATGCATGGAGAATTGAAAATGTGCAGAGAGTAAATAAATTATTAAAAATCAAATACTCAATGAAATTGAATGATTTCTTTTCCACATTATTCTCCTCTCGTTCACCGAGCAAGAGGGTATTTTTATTTTATTTTTCTGATTTTTCTACACAAAGTTATGCATTTTTGAAGTTTAGGGAATTAAATAAATAGAAAAATAACCTATTTTTCTACTTATCCACGCGGCGCCAACTCAACCTAGGCATCTCCGAAACGCCGCGTGTCGTTCTCTGATTCGGCGCCGCCGTCCAACTCAGCACTCCGGGGGCCCGCTGTATCGTTCCGTCTCCTCATCCGGCGCGATCCTGGCCGTCCGTCCACGCGTGTATTAAATGAACGGCATCCGTTCATCGTCCCCAAGCCTCCTAACCCGAGAACCGTCCACACTAAATCCCTAATATCTCACTCAATACTTAACGGATTTTCGTGTTCTTGTGCTCTATGGATTCGTCTTGAAGAGAAGAATACATCTATATGGTGATCATGCATTGAAATTAAGGCATTTGAAATGGAGAATCTCCAGAAGCTCGGGATAAAGAGTTAGCTCATACCATTGCTCAGAGAAGTGTGGCTTCAATCTGAGGGTTGTGTCACCTTCGATTGCGTCCAAGCAAGCTCCGGATGAAGTCCCTTGGCACAGTGAATTGTCTAGGTATGATTTCGACCAAGCCCGATCACAAAGCTTGGAGTCCGGGAACGGATGTGTGGCATGGAGAGAGGGCTTTGCTCGGTGGACTTCTTCCCTTGGTTTGGTGAAGGTGTAGGATCAATCGATTTGGGGATTGGTCCACTATGAAGAAGTGTCCCGGTTTTGTCTCTGAAATTTGAACTCAAAATTGAGCTCGACTGGAGGGAATTGGGCTGGAATCCGGTGGGAATCAAATGCTCTATGTGTAGAGAGTGGTCCGGAATGATTTTGGCGAGTTTCCTTAAGGTTGGTTCAGCACCTCTTTCATGGCCGAGAGAGGGGTGTTTAAATAGGAGAGGGTGGAGGGCCTCCCAGGGGGGTTCAAGGCTTGGGATTAGCTGCTTAGGTCAAGGGAAGAACAGCCATGGTGGCCATTGGGCATGGGGCAGCTCAGCAAGGTGGAATTTCAATGTTTGGCTCCTGCCCATGTCTCGGCCATGGTGTTTTCCGGCGGCCCGGTGGCTGGCCGGCCAGGCACTGGTCACCATCTTGTTCAGGTGGGTCAGGGCTGGGGTTTAGTGTAGGCAATTGGCCATGGACATGTGTAAAGGGCTTGGATTAAAATGGTATGGGGAGAGGCTCATTTTGGGTCCAAATGGGTCAACCCACCATTTTTGGTTTGGTGCACCCTTCCAAGCTCTGGTTTTGGGCTGGGAGGATCATGTGAGTCAACTTACCAAAGGTAGTGAAGTCCACATCAAGGATTAGGTGGCAAAGTATGGTTTAGAGTGTATCATGTTTAAGGTAAAAAGGGCTTAAAAAAGTTTTAAGAAAGAGATCCCCTCTCTTGCCATTAATGGTTTGGTGAGGTGGAAAGTGGATTCCATGGCTCTCATGGCTCCTATGGGGCTCATGCATGGCTTCATGGCTTGCTCTATGGCTTGCACATAGCTTGGCTTACTTATATGAAAATGGATTTTGACATTTTTGATAAATGTATGAGAGGTTAACATGAAGCTTGATTTAGAATAAATTTATATTTGATTGTAACTTTAGGGATGGTTTTAATTGAAGTCATGATGAAGAAGAGTGTCATATGGGCTTTGTATGAATTTTGGGCCTTTAAAATTTAGTGAAGATGGGCTTTTAAAATGGTTTAGGGAAGTGGGCTTTTGGATTTTAAAATGGACTTTAGGATGAAAATTTGGTAAAGGCTTGGGCCAAATAATTGTTGGGTTTGGTTTAGGGATGTTTCATGATTGATTTGGAATAAATTTGAGGTGGTTTGGGCTTGAATTGGGTTGAATTTGGGTTGATTTGATAAATGGGCCTATGTAGGTCAAATTGGGCTAATTTGGGCCAATGTTGGGCTAAGGTTGAAATTGATGTGAAATTGATGTTGGGAAATGTTTATGGGAGTGTTTGAAAGAGGTTCCAACTTTGGTTGGATTTTGACTTTGGGGTTTGGGCTCATTTGGGTTAGGGTTGGATTTAGGTCAAAATTGGGTCTTTTGGTTTTAGGTTGAATTTGAGTGGGGTTTGGATCCAAATTTTGGGCAAATCATGTTAGTGTTTTGTTTGTGGGGATGTTAGGGAAGGTTTAGAAAATATTTGGGATTAATTGGAGTTAAATTGGTTTGGTTTGGGCTAGGTTTGGGTCATGGGTCCAAATTGGGCTTTAAGGTCAAAAGTGAAATTGGATTCAAATTTCAATCAAATTGGGCTTGGATTTGGTCTAGATTGGTGTTGGGGATGTTGAATTGAAGTTTAGAATTGAATTGTACCAGAATTTTGGTCAATTGGGTTGGTTTGGTTTGACATTGGGTTCACTTTGGGTTAAAATGGGTCAAATTGGGGATTTTGACAAAAGTGGGGTAAATTGACAAAATTGGCCCATGGTGTAGTTTAACAAAATGAAATTGGGAATATTTGGGATTTTCTGGAATTTTCTGGGAATTTTTGGAATTTTTTGGATTTTTGGGTCAAGAGGGGCATTTTGGTAATTTGGAGGGTATTGGGGGTATTTTTTGGAATTTTGGGGTATTTTGGGTAAAAAATGGTCAATTTGAGTGGTGGGAGAATGTTTAGTATTGATTTTGAGGAATTTGGGTGATTTTGGAGAATTTTGGAAAATTTGGGTAATTTCAAGGGTTTTGGGTAGATTAGGCGGTGTGCGGGGTCCCGGGGGTCAAAAATTGAAAATTTAGAAAATTGAAGATTGGGTAAATGTAAGTGAAATGAAATCATTTTGGTTGAGCCATGAAGCCATATCAATCCCACATGAGCCATGAAGGGACTCATTTGAGGCATTCACTATGTTGTTCCTAACCCTCTTAGCCAAGGGCTTAGGGGTTAAGGACCATCCATGTGAATCACCTTCATGAGTCAGGAGGTCAAGTTGGGTATGGGTGAGGTTTTAGGAGGTGTGTGAAAGTGTAGTGTACAAGTGTAGTGTGTGTGTAAGTCAGCCCTCACCAGACCAGGCCACCCAGGGCAGTCCTAAGGCCAAAGAGTCCTATAGGAACTACTCCTTTAAACTTCCACATTTGATTTCAACCCTCTAGGTGATTAGGGGTCTACAATCAAGTTAGTGGAGTTTGCAGGGAGTTAAGAAGTGGTTTGAATTTCTAAGTGGTGGGGTCCTAATTCTAATCCTCTAGGACAGTCAAAGGAAAAGCCTAAGGCTAGATCCTAAGTACTAAAGAGAAGAAGAGAAGACCTCATCAAAAATGAGGTCAACAGTTAGGAGTTCTGAAAGTCATCCTGTAGGCCCATAAGGCTTCTAACAACTTCTCGTGCTAATTTTTTTTGTTGTTGTCCAAAGTTTTCTTTAAAATTTGGACGAGAGTTTTATGAAAAGCCTCGGCCAAGCCATTCGATCTTGGGTAGTAGATTGTCGAATAACACCAGTCGATCCCGTGTCTTCTGACAAAATTGTTGATCTTCGTGCTTCTGAATGCAGACCCGTTATCTGAGATAATTCTGCGTGGTACCCCAAAACGGTAAACGACTTGATTCTTGAAGAATTGTAGCACATGATGTGCTTTCACTTCTCTGAGCGGTACTGCTTCTGCCACATAGAAAAGTAATCTGTAGCTGCAAGAATGAAGCGATGTCCTCTTGAAGAAGGCGGTTCTATTGGACCCACAATATCTGTGCCCCAACACTCAAACGGCCACTTCACGATTGTCGGATGTAGCACATTTGGAGGTTGATGTAGAACCACTCCATGCACTTGGCACTGGTGACAACATTTAGCAATCTTCATGCAATCAGTCATTATTGAGGGCCAGTAGTACCCTAGTCTTTTAATCTTCATTTTCATTTTCAGACCTGACTGATGAGCGCCACAAAGTCCTGAGTGTACTTCTTTAACAATTTCACGAGCCTCGGACCCGCTCATACATCTTAGCCATATCTGATCAAAAGACCTTCTGTATAATGTATTGTTTATTAATGCGTAAAACAAAGTTCTTTTCTTGATTTGATGGGCTATCGACTTATCGTCTGGTAGGTTTCCTGTTTGCAAGTAATCTATTAGTGGCTGCCTCCAATCTTCTGTATTTTCTGTCACTGCTGCAATTGTTTCTTCTGCTTTTTCTGATTTGTGTATTGTATCCATGTCGAGCTGTGATAGGACCTGTCGTCCTCGAATTGACACTTCAACTGACTCATCCTGTAAGCAGGCAAATTCTTTTGCAAGTCGAGCTAACGCATCCGCGAGAGCATTTTCTCTTCTGGGAATCTTGTAGATTGTTACATTTGGAATCTGCTCTAACAATTTCATTGCGTACTGGAAGTACTGCTCAAGTCTTGGTTTTAAAATCCTGTACTGTCCCGCAACTTGCTGAATGATCAGTTGTGAATATCCATAGATATTGATGTCTGTTATCTCCATCTGAATGGTTAATTCCAATTCTGTTATGAGGGCTTCGTGTTCTGCCTCGTTGTTTGTACACGGTTCTGTTAGATGGTAGGAATACCTTAACATCCTCCGCTCTGGTGTTATAAAGATTAGTCTGATTCCTGCCTTACTGGGCACTATCATTTGCGATTCTTTATCTTTCTGTGCTGAAGATGCTCCGTCAAAGTACAGTTCCCAACGTTGATCATCGGGGTCTTCTATGCTCATTATCTGCTCGTCTGGCAAGTCATCGTTGAGAGGCGATTCTGCCGGTAAAGGGTGTGCTGCGAGGAAGTCTGCTAGGACTTTTCCCTGTACGACACGAAGAGGAACGAAAGTTATATCGAATTGCAATAGTATCATTAACCACCTGGCAAGTCTGCCGAAAAGTGTCGGACGGGTCATCAAATATTGCAACGGATTAAACATCGAAATAAGGTTGACTTTATGAGAAAGCATGTAATGCCCGAGCTTCTGTGCGGCGAAGATCAGGGCCAAACAGTGCTTCTCAATAGGAGGATACTTTACTTCTGTCGGAATTAGACGACGACTTAAGTAGTAGAGCATTTTCTTTTCCCTCGTCACTGACCTGGGCTAGTAGGGCTCCGAGAGAGTCGTCTAAAGCTGTGGTATAAAGTATCAACGGTCTACCCGAGACTGGGGCTACTAAAACAGGAGGTGTCATTAAATACTGTTTAATTTCATCGAAGGAATGTTGACATTTGGAGTCCCAAGTAAATTTGGCATTCTTCTTAACCAAAGCAAAAAAAGGCTGACACATTCCTGACAAATTCGAGATAAAGAGTCGAAGATGTGCCAACTTTCCTTGAAAGGATCGTAGTTGTTTCAAGGTTTTGGGAGGTGGCATTTCTAAGATAGCTTTAATCTTCTCCAGATCGATTTCAATTCCACGATGTAGAACAACAAATCCTAAGAATTTCCCAGAGGTGACGCCGAAGACGCATTTCAAGGGATTCATCTTAAGGTTATATTGTCTTAATCGCTCGAAAACAATTCTCAAATCATACAAATGATCTTCTTTTATTTTACTCTTGATGACCACATCATCCACGTAACACTCGACTTGGTTGTGAATGAGATCATCAAAAATCCTTGTCATTGCTCTTTGATAGGTTGCTCCTGCGTTCTTTAATCCAAACGACATCACTGTGTAGCAGTATACCCCGATCGGCGTTCTGAAGGCTGTAAGCTTTTCATCTTCTAGTGCCATATTTATCTGGTTGTACCCTGATGATCCATCCATAAATGAGAAGACTTCATGTGTTGAAGCAATGTCGATCATCAAATCTGGAATGGGTAGCGGGAATTCGTCCTTTGGACTTGCTTTGTTCAAATCTCTGAAATCCACGCAGATTCTGATATGACCATTCTTCTTTCTGACTGGTACCACATTGGCTAACCAAGTTGGATATTGTTCCTCACAGACAAATTTATCATCTATTAGCTTCTTAAATTCAGCTATAACTTGTTGTTCAATCTCTAGACGCATTCTTCTCGGAGCTTGTCTGACTGGAACGGCAGTAGGATCTACTCCTAACTTGTGAACATCGACTTCTGGAGCTACTCCTGGCATTTCATCATAAATCCAAGCAAAACAGTCCTTGAATTCCATTAGTAGCTTGATTATCTCTTCGGAGTCTTCTTTATTGAGTAAGGAGCTAACAAAGGTTGGCCTAGGCTCTTCGCTAGTACCTAAGTTAACTTCCATTAACTCGTCTATTGTAGATTTAATTTCTTCTTCAAATTCTGGCGGAGCATCTCCGATTAGTAGATCTTCGAGATCTTCTGAAGCTTCTAAGCAGTCTTCATTAGGCTCCCAAGTGACAACCAAGCAAAATCCCGTATCGCCAACTAATCCTACTGTGCTGAATCCGGGACCATGTTTTGAATTGGGAGGCCGGCTGGCATTATTCCATAATTTTTCAAAGTGTTGTGATTGATCTTTTGTCCATCGTCGAGGTAAGACACCACGTTGAATTAAATTTTGAACACATGGAGAGTACTGCTTAAAAGGCAGTTCCATTAATTTAGATGAAGTAACATCTTTGAATTGTACATCATTTTCAGTTTTGGAAGAAGAAGCACCACGGTAAAACTTGATTGATTTAGTACTACCACCATGCACTTCCTTGACCACCATACCCTCGACCTTACTAGGATAGATAGGGGTCAGGGTCATAGTATGTACATAATGGTTAATCTTCTCGTACATTGATTTGTATTCTTCATTCTTTTCATCTTCAAGAGAGATCTTGAACTGTGGTTTCTTTTGATTTACTGTTGCTGCTTCTTTCTTGATTTTTTATTCTTCGGAACTGTTCTCCCAATCAACGTCGATGACTGGTTTCTTCTGTCCAACTGTTCTAACGTCTCTTCCATGACCCCGTCCCCGACCTAGACCTCAGGTGCGAGTTCTGGAGAAACCATCACCATCTCACCGTAAGGGAGTGGCGACTAACTGTTGGACTAGAATTTCAGGCTCTTTATCGTCTTGCACTTCTTTTTCTTCATTTGGTATGACATTTCTAGAGAATATTGTTTTCTTCGGAGGCGCGTAATAGGCTGCATCTTCGTGAATTCCAATTTCATGTACGGAGAATGATTGCAAGTCACCTTTTATACATTGTTCTTCTCCTTCGTAATACTTTATGCACTGGTGCAAAGACGACGGTACCATCCGGTTTTCATGGATCCATGGCCGACCCAGTAGAGCGTTGAATGATGTTTTAGAATCAATTATGTGGAATTTTGTGGTTGTCTTTGCTAAATCATCGGTCTTCATCAGTAATGTTATCGATCCAAGAGCTCTTTCTCCTTTCTGATTGAACCCTCTTAATAACATCTTGTCTGCTTCAATTTCCAAATATGCTAACGTTCGAAGGGTCATTATGTTGATTGATGTTCCCGGATCAACCAACACCCTGGAGAGCGTAAACTTTCAAATAGTGACTGAAATGTACAACGGTCGGTTGTGATCAGCTGTTCCGAGTAGTAGATCATTGTCTGTGAAGGTAACACCTCGCTGTTCTTTTAACGAGCAAACCTCGTTGAAGGAATTACCGGCCATTTGAGCTAAACAAATCTCTGGATTAAGTAAGGCCTTGATCATAGTTTATCTCATCTCCTTTGACAGGATCAAAGCGTCGTATATGCTTAGTTTGGCTGGTAGTTTCCTAAGATGGACTAGCACGTTGTAGTCCACTTTATTACCATGTTCCTCGGTTTCTTCCCGAATGGGCAATTCCTCTACTGGGGTTGGCTCCTCCTGAGCAACCACCTACTTTTCTTTATCCTTCGGACCCATTCTTGGGGGTAGAATTTTTCCACTTCTTAAATTGACTTCAGTTATTTCTTCTGAATCTGGTGTTGAATCTGCCGGTGTATCCTCTTGAATTGGAATGACTGGCTCTTCTGGAGTTGCTTCGGAATCTGATGACTCTAATTCTATTGCAATTGGAGCTCCTCGAAATTCACAAATAGACTCGCCGCTTGTTGAGCTTTCATAGCCATCCTTGTGAACGTCTTCTCCTTCGTCGTGGTCATTGAGGTTTAGTATGATTTGAGAATCGTTATTTATATCGGAATCGAGATCCGGATTAGCTTGGTTGTCGCTAGTTACGTAATCGTTAGAAACAGTCAAAACGTAGCCAACGCCATAACTCTTATCATTATAAGATCCCACCGGGGCGAGCAAATAATCATACAGAGTCAGAGGTTCGAGGGATTTCTCCCCCGAATCGGAAACAACCATCCTAGGATAAGCAGCCCCTAGCTCACCCTTCGGAGCCTCGATCTTCTTCTCTTCTACGATATTCTCCTCCTTCTGGGGTGGTTCTTCGATCGCAAGAGATAGTGCCGGCTCTGCAGATTTCAAATTTTGAGTTGAAGCGCGTACCAAAGCGGTCTGGATGTGATCCAAAATTTTCTTTGAAGACTTTGTCCAGACGGTGCTCCATCCAACATGGGTCGTGTAGGGTCTATCAAAACAATAGGATCCGTCGAGATAACATTGACTACGGGCTCCTCAGTTTCTGGCACTTTGTCCATTAGTGTGAAGAGGGTGACATCAGCGAACTTAATATCTGTATTGTCGAATCCTTGTCCAAAACGGATGATTCCATTGTCGGGAATTTCATCCTTATAGATGGCGAGGTCCATTCCATTGGTGTAGGAGAAAATTAACTTTGGTACAGTCATTTTCTGCAGTGTAGATTCCAAACGTCAGTCCCAAATTATGCTTCCTTTCATCACAAAACTTAGAACCAAAAAGAAAGAGTCCGAACACATTTTCATTTATCTTAGTGTATTTGTGATTTTTAAGAGAATTCATTTATTAGAAGGTTGTTTATTAGAGGATTTGTTTATTAGGAACAAAATGATTAAAGGTATAGAAAAGGTAAAGGACCCAATTCAGAATTGGAAAGGAAGAGAAAGTCTCGTAAGACTTCTCGACCCGAAGGACCGCTCCTAAGCTAACACTTATTGTGGGTCCACCCCACCTCAGAAAAGAGATAAAAGGATTTCGAAACCTCTCTTTTTAGAGGTGTCTAAACAGTGGCTCCTAAATCCGAGAGAAGTTGGCTATACCCGTTCAAGATAAAAATGAACGTGGTGTGCCAACAGAAAGAATGGTAGTTTGGTCCACTAGGGGCATGGACTCACTACCAATTTATGAAAGCAAAACCATATGATCCAAATGGAGAGAGGAACTAGTCCCCAGCGGAGTCGCCAGAAATTGTCGGCATATTTTTAGGTTGTGTGTTTTGAAAAGGGGGTCACCTACAGAAGTTGTCGGCGAATTTTAAATTTAATTTAAATTTAAATATATATATAGTTTTAGAAAGAAGCATTTGATTTTGAAAATAACTTTAAGTTTAAAATTATTTTAAGATATGAAATCAAACAGATCTCACATCCTAAATAGTTTATATAAACGAGCACCACACCACAAATCGTGTATCTACCTTGAAGAATAGACACACTGCTTGATGATGTGACTTAATTAAATAAACTAGAAGGTTTGTGACATCCGTTTGGTTTGCGAACCAATTTTGTAAGCCTAAAAGTTCCCCTGCTTAATATGAAGAAATCAAGCAGGGTTTATATTACCTGGGTTCTTAAAGTTTCCTATAAGGGCAAGCCCCTATAGTTAATTACATCTCAAATGACGGGAATCATTTAAGAAAACTCTCAATAATGATTTGTGGTTTTACTCTCAAGAATTTCAAAGTTTAAGGTTTCAAAGGATTGAGTTTTGGAATTCAATAGGGAATGGCTCAAATTCGGAATAGTTTGTTTTAAGAGTCCAAAGGGAGAGAAGTAGGAGAAGCTGAGGATCCAAGAGGAATCTTGGCAACTTCCCAAACTATCCTATTTTTTGGCTTCAATTCAAGAATTTACTTAATGCTGTAATTCTGCCAATTTTAGTTAATTAGAACTTATATTTATATGATATAATCACACAAATAGCCCCGAAGATGTGAGGGTTTATGTCGTACCAAACGACTACCTTGGAGTCCTAAGACCGGTTAGGGCTTAATTTACATGACATGATCATGCAAATGCCTAACGAAGAGTTGAGGATTTATGTTGCACTAGGCAAACTACCACGAAGTCCTATGGCTTGGTTATTTAATTCTAAGAAAGGTTTAGCTGGTGTAGATCCGAGTTTTGCTGAAGTAGATGGCCGTGCTGCCCACTATGCTCCGAGCTCCTTGTTGTTGCAGAGGTTTAGTTTTAGAAGGTGAAAATCAGGAGATGAGAGAAGTGTTTTGGTTTAGAAATCTTAAAGTCCAAATATTTTTAATATTTTAATTAAAACAAATCTTAAAGTTGTTTGTCGAGCTTTCGTAGCCTCCTTTGTGAATATCTTCTTCTTCATGGTCATCGAGGTTATGTATGATTTGAGAATCATTATTTGTATTGGAATCAAGATCCTGATGAAGCCGGTTGTCGCTAGTTACGTAATTGTTAGAAACAGTCAAAACATAGCCAATGCCATAACCCTCATCATTATAAGATCCCGCCGGGGCGAGCAGATAATCATACAGAGTCAGGAGTTCGAGGGATTTCTCCCCCGAATTGGAAACAACCATCCTAGGATAAGCAGCCCCTAGTCTACCCTTTGGAGCCTCAATCTTCTTTTCTTCCACGATCTTCTCTTCCTTCTGGGGCGGTTCTTCAATCGCAAGTGATAGTGCAGGCTCGACAGGTTTCAAACTCTGAGTTGAAGCGCGTACCGAAGCGATCTGGATGTGATCCAAAATTTTCTTTGAAGACTTTGTCCAGATGGTACTCCATCCATCATCGGTCGTGTACGGGTCTATCGGAACAATGGGATCCGTTGAAATAACATTGACGGAACCTCCTTTCTGGGGTTCCTTCATGTATTCCTTTGGGATCGTTATGTTCCCTTTCCGGAGATTGTCATCAAGACAACTCTTGAAAGTGATGCAATCCTCTATCTTGTGTCCGAGCATCTGGTGGTAAGGGCAATAGTTCGGATGATCTTTCTTGTTGACTTCCTCCGGCCTCTTGGGCTCTGGTAGCTGAAAATCCGGTGTCTTCATTAAACTACGGAACATCTTCGCTATTGCTTCAGTTTTGAATGGATATTCTCTATTTAGAAGTTCTCTTAAGGTACGCGATGAATGAGGCGGTTGTTCATAATGCTGAGGCGACTGATAGCTCGGACGAGGTTGCTGATAGCCCTGCTGAGGTTGCTGATAGATCTGTGGTGGTTGTTGGTAAGTCTGTTGCGGTTGTTGGTAAGTCCGTTGCGGTGGTTGGTAACTAGGCTGTGGCCGCTCTGGCGGTATCTGCATTGGCTGCTTGCCCTTATCTACTGCTGCGACAATTCCAGACTTCTTTTCGAATGTCTTCACAGTTTTCTGCTTATCGGTATAGTCCACGAAACTTAACTGCTTTGCCTCTTCTTGCAAGCTCCCGGCCTTGCTAAGCAACTTCTCGAATGTCTTGATTGTAAATCCTTTAAGAAGAAGTGCTATCGGGCCATGGATACTCTTAAGCAAGATGCCGACTGCATGTTGTTCTTGAAGCTGTGGTTCACACTTCATGCTTAAATTCTTCCATCGAAGTATGTCATCCACTAAAGTCTCGTTCGGCTTCTGTTGCTCTACCACTAGATCACCGATAGTGATGTGGTGCTGAGCCCCGACAAACCGCTTAACGAAGAGATTCTCTAGTTCTGAAAAGGTCTTTACTGAACCGTTCGACAATTCCGCGTACCGGTCGAAGGCAATCCACGACAAGCTGACGACGAACTGCCGAAAGAGTAAAGCGTCACTCCCACCGGCATTGCAACAACTAGCACAAAAATGTGCAACGTGCTGCCCCATCAAAAGTCTTGAACAGAGGTGGTACGAAGCCTTTCGGGTATTGGACCGCATCGAACTCTTCGGGGTAAGTTCTACCCGTCTGAATAGATGCTCCACTCTTAGATTGTGCTAGGGATTCTCGCACCTGCTGTTCTACCATGTTCTTAATGTCCTTTTCTAGAATCATGCTTTGTGCAGAATCCTTCTTTGGTTGTTCGTCTCTGTTGACGGATGTGATCTCTTTTCCTTCATCTGCAATATGGATAATCTCTGGGGGTGTTTCTTTCTGAGGTTGTACCTGACTCTGGAGAGTGGCTAAAGCGGCAGCCATCTCTTCCATCCTCTTTGCCATCTGGGAAATTGTGTCATCTCTTTCCTGAAGCTGTGCCCTCATCACTTCCGGTTCATCTATTTCCACAGCTGTCGGAGCACCTTGCGAAGCTGATGATGCTCGCGTCTCAACCATGTTGATTTCAGCATACTCGTCATCCATGAACTCTGATGAGTCAACTTCATCCTCTAGTTTTTCTTCTCTTTCTTTTGCTAACCGTCGGATGTCGGTCCTTAACTTGTCCATGGCATCCTCTAGTGGCCTTTTCTGCACGGTCTCGCAGTTGTCTCGTGACGGTTGTTGAACTTCTTTTCTGGGAGTCCTCTTTATTGCATTAGCGCTTTCTTCTGATTCAAGTCTCTTGATGAGAAATTTCTTCTCAGGACATTGTTTTAGTCTTAGCTCGCCAGTAGTAGGTCTCCATACCATCCTTCTCACAGCCGGAAGCCTAGGACCGGATGGTCTGTCGGCTATATGCTGGAAGGTGGTATCTTCCCTAATTTGCAGACCCGATACAACAATGGGTGAACTGGCTTTTATCTTCTTCTTTGGTTTATCTGTGGCAGCAACAGGCTCTATTCGCGGTCTGAGGTGGGATTTAGCTGGCACCCGTCCCATCCTTCTTAAGATTTCTGACACAGGGCATCTTTCTTTCTTTGTCAATCTTTCTATCACAGCTTGCACTCGAGTAAATGGTGTAGTCTTATCCCTTTTCCTTTTGTAATTGCTGTAGTACGCAGGTCGGGGTAATGCAGCGGTGATCCTTCAGACATCTTCTTCTTCTGATGAAGTAGAGAGAGGGTGAAACCTGCTCCCTTCCAACAGAGGTATATACTTAGGCAGTTCTTCTCTTTCCTCAGGAATTTTATCTAGAAAGCAACTTCAACAGTTTTGGCTTTCTCGATCTTGGCAATCTTTCTGCTTCTATTTCTCCTTTGAGTCTGAGTTAGGGGTGCAACTCTTGAGCTGGACCCAATCTAAAAAATAGATGGTATCGTAGCAAAACTGTACCCTCCACGGTGACAGGCTCATCATAGACTTGGATTTCCTTCCCCTTCAGTTTGGCAGAAGTCGGGGTAGGTGCAGAGATGACTAGACCGGTGGGGGTAGAGACAACGAGTCCTCCTACGAGCGATAGTACCTCTTTCAGTTGGATTCCTTTGCGGGGAGGGAATTCTTGAGTCGATTTCAGGTTGAACTCGATCGGGGGTTTCTCAGTTTCGACACTTTGTCCATTAGTGTGAAGAGAGTGACGTCAGCGAACTTGATATCTGTGTTACCAAATCCTTGTCCGAAACGGATGATCCCATTGTCAGGCAGCTCATCCTTGTAAACGGCGAAGTCCATTCCATTGGTGAAGGAGAAGATTAACTTTGGGGCAGTCATTTTCTGCAGGGCAGATTCCGAATGTCATTCTCGAATTATGCTTCCTTTTGTCGCAAAACTTAGAATGAAAAAGAAAGATTCCGAACACATTTTCGTTTATCTTAGTGTATTAGTGATTTTTAAAAGAGATTATTTATTAGAAGGTTGTTTATTAGCGGGTTCGTTTGTTAGAAACAAAACAATTAAAGGAAAAAGGTTATAGAAAAGGTAAAGGGCCCGATTTAGAATTGGAAAGGAAGAGAAAGTCTTATGCAAGACTTTTCGACTCGAAGGACCGCTCCTAAACTAACACCTATTGGGGGTCCACCCCACCTCAGAAAAGAGGTAAAAGGATCTCGGAACCTCTCCTTTTAGGGGTGTCTAAACGATGGCTCCTAAATGCGAGAGGAGTTGAGCTATACTCGTTCACGAAAGAAATGAACGGGGTATTCCAACGGAAGAATGGTAGTTTTGGTCCACTAGGGATATGGACTCACTATCGATTTATGAAAGTAAAACCATCTAATCAAAATGGAGAGAGGAACTAGTCCCCAGCGGAGTCGCCAGAAGCTGTCGGCATATTTTTAGGTTATGTGTTTTGAAAAGGGGTCGCCTACAGAAATTGTCGGCGAATTTTAGATTTTAAATTTAATTTAAATATATATATATATATATATATATATATATATATATATTAGAAAGTAGTATTTGATTTTGAAAATAATTTTAAGTTTAAAATTTTAAGATATGAAATCAAATCGATCTCACATCCCAAATAGTTTATATAAACGAGCGCCGCATCACAAGCTGTGTATCTATCCTGAAGAATAGACACACTACTTGATGATGAGGCTCGATTAAATAAACTAGAAGATTTGTGACATCCATTTGGTACGCGAACCAACTTTATAAGCCGACGAGTTCCCCGCTTAATATAAAGAAATTAAGCGGGGTTTATATTACCCGGGTTCTTAAAGTTCCCTATAAGGGCAAGCCCTTATAGTTAATTACATCTTAAATGACGGGAATCATTTAAAAAAACTCTCGATAATGATCAGTGGTTTTGCTCTCAAGAATTTCAAATTTTAAGGTTTTCAAAGGATTGAATTTTGGAGATTTCAATAGGGAATGGATCAAATTTGGAACATTTATTTTCAGGAGTCCAAAGGAAGAGAAGTAGGAGAAGCTGAGGATCCAAGAAGAATCTTAGCAACTTCCCAAACTATCCTATTGTTTGGTTTAGATTTGGGAATTTACTTAATGTTTCAATCTTGACTTATATTTGTATGACATAATCATATAAATAGCCTCGAAGATGTGAGGGTTTATGTCGTACCGAACGACTACCTTAGAGTCCTAAGATCGGTTAGGGATTAATTTGCATAACATGATTATGCAAATGCCTAACGAAAAGGTTGAGGATTTATGTTGCACTAGGAAGACTACCTCGAAGTCCTATGGCTTGGTTATTTAATTCTAAGGAATGTTTTGCTGAAGTAGACACAAGTTTTGCTGACGAAGATGGCCGTGCTGCCCACTATGCTCCAAGCTCCTTATTCTGCAGAGGTTTGGTTTTAGAAGATGAAAATCAAGAGATGAGAGAAGTGTTATGGTTTAGAAATCTTAAAGTCCAAATGTCTTTTAGTGTTTTAATTAAAACAAATCTTAAAGTTGTTTAAACAGAACCGATTAAGATCCCACGGTTCCGTCATCCCGGCACCGTTATTTTAATCGAATTCACTTAGTCTAGATGAATTTGCTAAACTCAACTGAATGAGTTCCACACTTTCATTTAGACCGTGGGAAATCCCGTTAGCAACACGTGGGTTACATCATCCGAGGTATTCCCGATCATTCAACGAGACATTTTAATTTAGTTACAATTGTAGTTTTGTTGTTCTGTTTGTGATTAAATTTTGAGTTGTTTTATATTTTGGAATGTTGTGGCGGTGAATTTTATCTTGTGGTGACTTTTAATTTAGTTTTGGTTTCAGTTTTGTGGCTATCCTAAAGGTTTTAGTTTTTATGCAACAGTTGTTTAACATGTAAGAAAAAGTAAAGTACAGTGCATGTAAGTAAATTGCAATAAAGTAAATTGCAATAAAGTAAATTGCAATAAAATAAAAGCTTACCTGGAGGGTTTTCCCGTCATCCCAAGCTGCACTTAAAACACATGTTAAAGCATTTAAATATCTCAACAAATACCTAGGTAAAGCTAAGGTAAGGGTTTTGATTGTCTACCAGAATCTTAATCCTATTGCTAGTCATCTCCTATGACGTCTAAGTTGTTGGTTTGGTTTAAGGATGATTTTCTTCATCAAAGAACAATTAAATTCAATTGTTTTTCTAAAACATCCCGTCATATTGAGGAAGTGCTTAGAACGAGTCCTAAACATCTTTTCAATACTTCTGGGATTATTTTGAGTTCAAGTAAATTTAGTTGCACATGTGAATCAATCATCCAGGAGTTTAGTTAAACTTTGTCTCTTGCTCAGTGAACCTGGGTATTTGATTACTCGATGAATGAAGTGACATCTCACTTAATACTCTATTTAAGAGTTATAATAATTAAAGCCTTTAAGGGCAATTTGGTTTATTGATAATTTTAATCATTCTTAATTTAAAGTTTGAGTTAACGATTTAAAGTGATTTAATTTAATTATGAGGTTTTTATTAATAATTTTAAGTTTGGAATAGTGTTCAAATTATTTTAGATTTAATTTAAATCTTTACATTTTCAATTATCTTAGTATTTCAGATTGATGTTCATGTTTTAGTTTTACTTAGATAGAAAGAGGTGTTGAAATTATTAATATGTTTTGATTTAACTCTTAATGATTTCGTTTATGTTTGTTGTTAAGTGATTTTAATTTAATTTAATTTAATTTAATTTTAGTTTAATTTAGTTTAATTTAATTTAATTTAATTTTAATTTAATTTAATTTTAATTTAATTTTAATTTAATTTAATTTTCATTTAATTTAATTTAATTTAATTTAATTTAATTTTAATTTAATTTAATTTTAGTTTCAATATTTTAAATTTAATTTAATTTAATTGTTAAGGTGTTATTATAATTTAATTTAAACTTTAATCTGACTTAATTTAATTTAATTTAATTTAACTCCAAGATTTTAAATTTGATTTTAATTATTGGACCATTTAAGCTTTAATTCATTTAAGGGTTATCTTCTTTTAATTTTTAATTTAATTAGTTTGGATTATTATTTTAATTTTTAATTAAGAACTAAATATTATTGAATTGACTTATTTAGGGATTTTTAGATTAAAGAATAAATATCCTCTTAATAATATCCCTATTTTAATAATCCAAATTTTAAATATATTCTTTCCAAAATTCAAATTATTTAATTAATTAGAGTTTCAAT
Organism: Papilionanthe hookeriana x Papilionanthe teres; assembly: GCA_022702705.1. Classification (NCBI taxonomy): domain Eukaryota; kingdom Viridiplantae; phylum Streptophyta; class Magnoliopsida; order Asparagales; family Orchidaceae; genus Papilionanthe; species Papilionanthe hookeriana x Papilionanthe teres. The sequence goes on along the minus strand of CM040439.1, from coordinate 3,475,747 downwards.
TTGATATTTTCAAAGTGTTTAATGGGTTTCTACCCTTTAATTTCCCTAAGTTTCTATCATCCAAGAGAAAGTTAAAAATCAAATATTTTACCCCCCCCTTTTGATTAAACCTAAAGTTTTAATTAAGGGTTAAAATTTTTAATTACCTTTATGCCCTTTTAAGCTTATTTATTTCATAACTCATTAAATTGAGCTCAAATAAATTTGAAATTTTTTGTGTCACTTCACTCACATGTCAATTAAGATATTATAGGAGAAAATGTGATTTTTCTGAATTTAATTTATTTATATAATTATTTTTAATGAAAAATAGGGATTTTCAAGGAAAATTCAACAACATGACCAAGGAAAGGTTTCTGTCCTTAAGAAAATTATGGAATGTTTCTAATAACTAGAGAACCACTTGGACCAATTTTTGTGATTTTTCGAATTATATTTTATTTATTATAATTATTTTGAATTTTAGAGTATTAATTAATGTTAAAATAAAATAAAAATTGAAAAATAGATTTTATATTTTTCTTAAATTTCTCTGACCTCAAGGAGTCCAGAAAAACAAATTTTATAATTTTATAATTTTTCTTTGATTTATTAGAATTATTTTAGTGAAAAAGGTTGAAAATTCATTTTTTAATATTAAAAATTACATTAAGCCTTTACAATTCAATATCTTATGCTAGGGACTTAGGAAAAATATTTGGTTTGTTCCTAAGTGATTAGGAGTCAAAATGTGACATTTTTATGATTTTTAATATTTTTGTGATTTTTATTATTTTTTAATTATTAAAATATTAAAATATTGTGAAAAATCAACGTTTTTAAAAAAATTCCAATTTTAATTTTCCTGGACTCCCCTGATATCAGAGAAGCTTCAAAACCATTTTTGTGAATTTTTGAAAAGTATTTTTGGAGTTATGAATTTTTAAAGTTCCATTTTGCTTATGAGGCTTAATCAATCCATTTGGTGGGGTTAATCAGGTCCAATTGATTTCAAAATTTTATGTAAGGTTCCTCTGACCCTAAAGAGCAATAGAGAATTAATTTCAAGTCAATTTGGTGTGTGGTTAACCCTAATTAATTCAAATTCAATTTTGGGAGTTTAGGGCAATTAGGATTATTATGAATGGATTAACTCAAAATATATTTTTCATAGGGTCCCCTAGTCCTAAGAAACATCACCAAATTTTCCTAGAATTTGTTTTGCAACATGCTAATTATTGGAATTAAAATACCTAAAACAGTGACATGAACTTGAAAAATCAATAACTTTTCACAGAGATGGCCTCTGACCTTAAAAAATTAAGGGAACGTTTCCAAGATCAGAGGCTTCAAAAGCCCTATGGTCTCATGCCATGGTGAATTGTCTATGCAAATGGAGAATCAAAACATTGGAAACAGTAAATAAATTATTAAAAATAAAATACTCATCCAATTAACTTGATTTCTTTTCCATATTATTCTCCTCTGTTCACTGAGCAAGAGGGTATTTTTATTTTATTTTTGTGATGTTTCTATGCAAAGATATGAATTTTTGAAGTTTTGGTATTTAAATAATTAAAAAATATCCTAATTTTCTACTTATCCGACTCGGCGCCGTGTCAACCTACGACGGATCGAAAGCCCACGCGTCGGTCTGTGATTCGGCGTTGCCATCTGACTCAGCGCTCCAGGGACCCGTGGTTCACGTACCATTGCGCTGTCCGGCTTGATCTCGACCGTCCGCTCGATACACGAGCGATCCAACGGCTCCTCGTCATCGTCTACGACTGGTGTGCACCCGTGACCGTCCACACTCAAACCCTAATATCTATCTCGATTCTCAATGGATTCTCGAGTTATAATACTCTATGGATTCGTCTTGAAGAGACGAAAACATTCATACGGTTTATAAGCTATGAAATTAACCCAAACAAAATAGAGAATTGTTAGAAGCTCAGGAGGGAGAGCGAGTTTATACCTTTGCTCAGAGAAGTGAAGCTTCGATCTGAGGGTTGTGTCACCTTCGATTGAGTCAAAGCAAGCTCCAGATGAAGTCTCAAGTTCTGGGGAATTGTCTAAGTATGAAAGTGACCAAGGCCGATCACAAAGCTTGGAGGCTGGAAGCAATGGCTGGCTCGGTGAGGGGGCTTTGCTTGGGGAACTTCTCCTCTTGGTCCGAGTGAAGGTGTAGGGTCGATCAATTTGAAGAATGGCTCACTTGTAGTGAAGTGTCCTGTTTTTTGGGTGGATTTTCAACTCGAAATTGAGCTCTGTTAATGGGGTTTAGGGGCGAAGGAACACCGGGGATCAAGCTGCTCTCAGGTTAGGAGAAGATCCTGGAGCAATTTTGGCAGAGTTTCCTTAAGGTCTGGTTCATCACCTTGTTTGGTCGAGTGGTGAGTGGGTTTAAATAGAGGTGGCTGGAGGGCCTCCCAGGGGGTTTTAATGGCTTAGATCCACTACTCAGGGCAAGGGAGGAATAGCTGCAATGGCCATTTAGGTTGGGACAAGTCAGCTAATTCAAATTGAATTTTTGATTCAAATTAAGTCTCTCGGCCTGGTGGTTTCCGGCGGCTGTGGTGGCTGGCCGGCCAGGCATGGGTCACCCTCAGGGTCAGGGAGGTCAGTGCTTGAGTTTGGTGCCAACAATTGGCTTTGGACATGTGTAAAGGAGTTGGATTGAAATGGCATGGGGAGAAGGCTATTTTGGGTTCAAATGGGTCAACCCATGGTTTTGGGCTTGGTGCACCACCCAAGGCCTGCATCTAGGCTGAAAAGATTCATTTGGGTTAGCCAAGAGGAAATGGTGTAGTCTCCATCAAGGATTAGGTGACTAACTTGGTTTAGTGTGTATCATGGATGAGGTTAAAAAAGATTAAGGAAGGCTTAAGAAAGGGGCCCCTCCATTTGCCATAAATGACATGGTGAGGTGTCAAAACTCTCATGGCTTCATATGGCTTGTAAATGGCTCACATTTGGCTTACATTTGGCTTGGAAAAGGTTGGCTTGTTTCATGAAAAAGGGTTTTAAGGATTTTTAGTATTTAGGGGGTAATTTGACACATGGCTTAGTTTAGAAAAATTCAATGATGAATTTGAAACATAGGGAATGATTTAATTAAATTGATGATGAGATGAAAGTGTCATGTAGGCTTTGGATTGATTTTGGGCTTTTTTGAATCATTTTGGATGGGCTTTTAAATTGGTTCAAGGAGGTGGGCTTTTGGATTTAAAATAAATTTAGGATGAAAATTTTGTAAAGGATTGTGCCAAATAAATGTTGCAATTATTTTAGGCATGTGTCATGAGTGATTTGAAACAAGTTTAAAGTGATTTTGAAATGAATTGGGTTGAATTTGGGCTTTTTTGGTAAAGGGGCCAAGGTGGGCCAAATTGGGCTAACTTGGGTTAAGGTTGCCCTAATGTTAGATTTGATGTAAAATTAATGTTGAAAAATATTTATGGGAGTGTTAAAAAGAGTTTTCAACTTTGGTTGGGCTCTAATTTTGGGATTTGGGCCCATTTGGGTTAGGTTTGGGCTTAGGTCAATTTAAGGGATTTTGGTTTTGGGTTAGGTTTGGGTGGAGTTTAGGTTCAAATTTTGGGCAAATCAAGTTAGTGTTTTGTTTTTAGGGATGTTAGGAAGGTTTTAGAAAAGGTTTGGGGCGAATTGGGGTTGAGTTGGGTTGGTTTGGGCTAGGTTTAGGTCATGGGCCAAAATTGGGCCTTTAGGCTTCAAATTGAAATTGGGCCTTTAGGCTTCAAATTGAAATTGGGCCCAAATGCCAATCCAATTGGACTTGGATTTGGTCTAAATTGATATTGGGGATATTGAATTGAAGTTTAGAATTGAATTGGACCAAAATTGAGCTCAATTGGGGTGGTTTGGTTTGACATTGGGTTCACTTGGGTTAAAAAATGGGTCAAATTGGGGGTTTTGGTAAAAGTGGGGTAAATTGTCAAAATTGGCCCATGGTGTAGTTGAAAAAAATGAAATTGAGAATATTTGGGATTTTCTGGAATTTTCTGGGGATTTTTTGGATTTTTGGGGTAAAAGGGTATTTTGGTAATTTTTTTTGGGGGGGGGGGGTTTAAGGGGTATTTTTGGAAATTTTGGTATTTTTGGCCAAAGATGGTAAATTTGAGTGGTGGGAAGTGTCTAGGATTGATTTTGAGGGATCTTGGGTAATTTAGGTAACTTTGCATATTTTGGGTCATTTGAAGGGCTTTGGTAGGTTTGGTGGGTCCGGGGTCCTAGGGGTCAAAAACTGAAATTTTGAAAAAAGGAAGATTGATCAAGTGTGAGTGAAATGGAATCATTTTGGTTGAGCCATGAAGCCATATTAAGCCCATATGAGCCATGAGAGGACTCATTCGAGGCATTCACTATGTTGTTCCTAACACTCTTAGCCAGGGGTTTAGGGGTTAAGGGCCATCCATATGAATTACCTACATGAGTCAGGAAGTCAAGTTGGGTGAGAGTGTGGTTTTAGGACTTGGAATGTGTGTGAGAGTGTAGTGTATGTGCAAGTCGACCCTCACCGAGACTAGGCCATCCGGGGTATTCCTAAGGCCAAGAAGTCCTATAGGGAACTCATCCTTTAAACCTCCACATTTGATTTCAACCCTCTAGGTGCAGGGAGTTAAGAAGTAGTTTGAATTTCTAAATGGTGGGTTCCATTTCTAGTCCTCTAAGATTAGTCAAAGGAAAAGCCTAAGGCTAGATCCTAAGTACTAAAGAGAGAAGCAAAAGACCTCACCAAAATTGAGGTCAACAAATGGACCCCCAATAGGTGTGGTGTGCTAACCAAGCACACCGTGCATATTGGCGTTGACCGAAGAGATCAAAAAAACCAACACATATGTCCAAGTGACAAACTTAGGACGAAGTAGAAAAATTTCCGCTGGGGAGTAGCAGGTATATTTCCAAGACTGGAGATTCCTGAACTCTCGCTGGGGAATGGAAAAGGAGGTGAACTCCAAATCACAAGATCTGGAAAATTCAATTTAGATTTCATTTTATTTTTAAATTTCAAGTTTCAATGTGTGAGTTTAGATTCCGATTTCTTCTGGGTTTCAATTTCGATTGAAGTTTAAATTAAAATCAATTTAAGGAAATTTTGAATTTGAAATTTGTTTTGAAATGAGAATTGAAACCTGGGTTTCAACCTCAGGATTGAGAAGAGAATTGGAATTTAGGTACCAGCCTCGGAGTGAGAATCAGAGTTTAAGTATCGACGTAAAAAGGATGAGAATCAGAATTTAGGTACTGATCTGGAGAGAGTGAGATTTGAAATTTAAGTATCAAACCTGATAGAGAATCAAAATTTAGGTATCGATCTCGGAAAGAGAGTCGGAATTTAGGTACCGACCTTGAAAGGAGAGAACTGGAATTTGGTGCCAGTCTGGAAAGAGAGAATTGAAATTTAGGTATCAATTCGAAAGAGAATCGAAATTTAGGTATCGATCTCGAATGAGAGTCGGAATTTATGTACCGACCTCGAAGGAAGAGAACTGGAATTTGGTACCAGTCTCGAAAGAGAGAATTGAAATTTAGGTATCAATTCGAATGAGAGTCGGAATTTGGTACCGACCTCGAAGGAAGAGAACTGGAATTTGGTACCAGTCTTGGAAAGAGAGGATTGAAATTTAGGTATCAATTCAAAAGAGAGTCGGAATTTGGTACTGACCTCGAAGGAGGGGAACTGGAATTTGGTACCAGTCTCGGAAATTTAGAATTGAAATTTGGTATCAATTCGAAAGAGAATCAGAATTTGGTACCGACCTCGAAGGAAGAGAATTGGAATTTGGTACAAGTCTCGAAAATTTAGAATTGAAATTTGGTATCAATTCGAATGAGAGTCAGAATTTGGTACCGACTTCGAAGGAAGAGAACGGAAATTTGGTACCAGTCTCTAAAATTTAGAATTAAAATTTGGTATCAATTCGAATGAGAGTCGGAATTTGGTACCGACCTCGAAGGAAGAGAACTGGAATTTGGTACTAGTCTCGGAAATTTAGAATTGAAATTTGGGTATCAATTCGGATGAGAGTCGGAATTTGGTACCGACCTCGAAGGAATAGAATTGGAATTTGTTACCAGTCTCGGAAATTTAGAATTGAAATTTGGTATCAATTCGAATGAGAGTCGGAATTTGGTACCGACCTCGAGGGAAGAGAACTGGAATTTGATACCAGTCTCGGAAATTTAGAATTGAAATTTGGTATCAATTCGAATGAGAGTCGGAATTTGGTACCGACCTTGAGAGGAAGAGAACTGGAATTTGATACCAGTCTCAGAAATTTTGAATTGAAATTTGGTATCAATTTGAAAGAGAGTCAGAATTTGGTACCGACCTCGAATGGAAGAGAACTGGAATTTGGTACCAGTCTCGGAAATTTATCTGTATGAAGAGAGACCCAGTCTTATGCCATTAGAACCAAATCGAACAAAGTTCGTGGCTCTGTGTCAACAGAACTAGTTGATCCTCTAAAACACAGAGGAAAGAGAACTAAAAGGAATTGATAAGCGTACCAAGCTGAAAAGACTTTACTTAATGACAAGTCAAAGAGAATATTCAAATTTCAAAAGAGTTTCCAACAGATTTCGATGGAGGAAAGAACTGAAAGGTTTGAATCAGAGGTTTGAGATCGAAATTCAATTTGAGATTTAGATTCGTTTTGTTTGTCCTTTAATGATCCCATTTTATTTTTTGTTGTTTATTTAGTGTTCATGTGAATTTGAAGTTCATTTTAATATTCAGATTTTTAGGAAAAGTTCTCATTTATTTTCTTTTCTTTTCTGTTCTTCGTTCAAAGTTCATTTAACTCTAATTGCGTTTCCCAGTCAATTTGCACAAAAAGAGGTGAAGGCAAAATATGACGTAGTCATCTTCATTCCAACTTGCTGAAAATACATCATACAACTTGATCTAATCATGATGACATTTTCCTCGGAAATTTAATGTCTCATACAATCCATGTAAATCCAAAACGGATTGTGTAAGCTTCTTGTTGATCCATCCAAAAGCGTCTGTCAAAAATCCATGTATGAATAGTAAGAAACATGGGCAATAACATCACCTTCCAAGCCACCCTTAGCAAGAATGCCGCATGGATGTGTATTGGAGGTGTGCTATTTCCCATGTAACTCACAGCTCGTAGGGCCGGAGATTCTCCAATTCTGGATTTGGCTGAAAGTGGTAAGGCATTTTTCTGTCGTCCGTTCTTCTAAAAGTAACTGAGATCCGCTCCACAGGCACTCCTGGAATGCAATGCTTCACAACGTCTGCTCCGTTTCCTTTTAACACCAGGACGGAACCTACCGGTAGTGGTATCTCCACCGGCCCTCGAAACTCACCGGGGCCTGCAATCCGGAGGTTAGATTCGAACATGATGTTGCACTGGTTGACGAATTACACTGTGCAGAAGGGTCTAACAAAGTCATGATGGTCTATATATGGAGGTATGCAGTCGCCTTCCTTGTAGATGTTAATAATGCAGCTGTTGGATATGCAATCTGCGAGCGATACCCTCCATGTTATCATCATTTTCACCATTCTCTTAATGATTCTTGGCATCGGATCCACCTCACTGCGACGGAGTATCCCTGGTGGATTTCCTTTTCTGTCTATGGAAAAATTGTAGCAACATCCGCATTGGATTGTAACTCTTTCTTTTCCTGGCATCCATCTTCGGGGTTTTGAATATGTCTTTTCTCTCAGGCGGCCAGCTCGACCCATTTTCTATAATTCGAGGATGCAGTCTACAATTTGTTGTTGCTCATAATCTGAGAACATGTCTGTATGCAGCTCGAGGCCTTCCAAGATGTTGACCCTCTTGTTTCCGATTCTTTCAAAGTATTCAAAAGTTTTCTTCTGAACTAGTTGCATTTTCTCCAGCTCGTATTCCGGGATTATCTGAAGTCTTCGGTGTCTAGTAACATACTGCGGGATGTATGGCTCAACCCCAGCACGTTCTTCTGCATGTCTCGGCTCCTCGGGGATAGTCTCTGTAGGGACATCCTCCGGGGTTGCTTTCACAACAAGACTCTTCGGATCCGGTACATCTGCTCGGCGTCGAGGTACTGACTCTATTTCTGCTTTTCTTGGTACTTCTTTTATCTGTTCCGACTTTCTTGGAGTTGACTTTCTTCTTTCTGGTTCCTGACGAACCGGTCTCCTTGGAGCATTTGCACTAACGGTATCCACTGTCTGTTTATGTTTATCTTCTGCTAACTTGGTCAATATTTTGCGAATGCGACGATTCTTATTTCTTTGCTGGGTAGCAGTGAGAGTAGCTCTCCTTACCCCTTGAATTTCTGCGGGCACGGCGCTGACAAGCATACCCTCTGCTGTGGCAACCATGGACTTAACTTTCTTATCTTCTCCGGTTGCATGAGCGGCATTTGCTTTTCTTTTCTTGCTGCTGGATTGGTGGCTCGGGCCACCCATTTTCATCACCTGTCACGTCTGTGAAGTTCTTCTCGATCAAGCGGGATCCAATCATTTTCTTCGTATTGTAAGCCGAGCTGGTGTGAAGTCTGAGTCAATCCCTATCACTGCTCCATCCCTCACCCTCTTTTCATCAAGTGCTAGACTCACGTCATTTCTAAAGTTTAGAACCAACCGCCCGTTCGACATTTCCCTGCGAAAAGAACAAGGAAAGGATCAGGGGCTGTACTAAGAACAAGAACAATAAGAAAAACACTTAAAAATTCTTATTCACTTCTTTTAAATTTAAAGGAAGTTGGAAGAGATGAGAAAATATCAGGAATGAATGAATTTAAAAGGAAAAATTGACATTTTATTATTACGATTTCCCATGTTTTCTTTTTAACATTTTCGTTGATGAGATTTTTTTTATCATCCATTTTATTTCGTTTTGGGTTCAGACCCAGTCACAAAGTGATTACTTCACCCGTGTTTCTAGGGATAAGATTCTACTTTAGAGGCCACCCTTCGAAACATCGGGTTGCGTAATACTTCTTTAAATACTGTCCATTGATTGGAAGCATGAGTTGTTCTCCACGGCAATTCATTAGTTGGTAGGAACCTCCTGAGTAGACTGTCTCGACCACGAACGACCCTTCCCATGTTGGTTCAAATTTACCACCTATCTTGCGATGTGCAAGAATAGGTCTTCTGAGAACCAAAACCAAGTCACCGACTTTGAATGTCCTGGGACGGACTAATTTATCATGGGCCTGGATCATCTTGGCTTGATACAGTTCCAAATTCTGCTGCGCGGAAAGTCTTTTCCCTTCCAAGCTTTCCAATTCTTCCAGTCGTAGTCTGGCGTTTTCTTCTGTAGTGATCTTTACTGCAACTGCAATTCGGAGTGATGGAAGCTGAACTTCCAGGGGTAAGACGGCCTCGGACCCATACACTAAAGCGTAAGGCGTAGACTGAGTAGGAGTCTTAAAAGTCGTCCTGTAGGCCCATAAGGCTTCTAACAACTTCTCGTGCCAATTTCTCTTGTTGTCGTCCAAGGTTTTCTTTAAAATCTGAACGAGAGTCTTATTAAAAGCCTCGGCCAAGCCGTTTGCTCTTGGGTAGTAGATCGTTGAGTATCGCCAATCGATCCCGTGTCTTCTGACAAAATTGTTGATCTTTGTACTTTTGAATGCAGACCCATTATCTGAAACGATCCTGCGCAGTACCCCAAAAAGGTAGACAACTTGATTCTTGAAGAATTGCAGTACATGATGTGCTTTCACTTCTCTGAGCGGTACTGCTTCTGTCCACTTAGAAAAGTAATTTGTAGCTGCAAGAATGAAGCGATGTTCTCTTGAAGAAGGCGGTTCTATTAGACCCACTATATCTGTGCCCCAACACTCAAATGGCCACGACGCGATTGTCAGATGTAGCACATTTGGAGGTTGGTGTAGAACCACTCCGTGCACTTGGCACTGGTGATAATTTTTGGCAACTTTCATACAGTCGGTCATCATTGAGGGCCAGTAGTACCCTAGTCTTTTAATCTTCATTTTCATTTTCGGACCCGACTGATGAGCGCCACAAAGTCCTGAATGTACTTCTTTAACAATTTCACGAGCCTCGGACCCGCTCAGGCATCTTAGCCACATCTGATCAAAAGACCTTCTATATAATGTATTGTTTATTAATGCGTAAGACAGAGTTCTTTTCTTGATTTGATGGGCTAACGACTTATCATCAGGCAGGTTCCCTGTCTGCAAGTAGTCTATTAATGGCTGCCGCCAATCTTCTGTATTTTCTGTTATTACCGCAACTGATTCTTATATTTTTTCTGATTTGTGTACTGTATCCATGTCGAGTTGTGATAGGATCTGTCGTCCTTGAACTGACACTTCAACTGACTCATCCCGCAAGCAGGCAAATTCCTTTGCAAGACGGGCTAACGCATCTGCGAGAGCATTTTCTCTTCTGGGAATCTTGTAGATTGTTACGTTTGGAATTTGTTCCAACAATTTCATGGCATACTGAAAGTATTGTTCGAGTCTTGGCTTTAGAATTCTGTATTGTCCGGCGACCTGTTGAAAGATCAACTGAGAATCTTCATAGATGTTGATATCCGTTATCCCCATCTGAATGGTTAATTCCAATCCGGTTATGAGGGCTTCGTATTCTGCCTCGTTGTTTGTACACAGTTCTGTTAAGTGGTAGGAGTACCTTAACATCCCCCGCTCCGGTGTTATAAAGATTAGTCCGATTCCTGCCTTACCGGGCATTATCGTTTGCGATTCTTTGTCTTTCTGTGTTGAAGATGCTCCATCGAAGTACAATTCCCAACGCTGATCATCGGGATCTTGTAAGCTCATTATCTGCTCGTCTAGCAAGTCATTATTGAGAGGCGATTCTGCCGACAAAGGATGTGCTGCGAGGAAGTCTGCTAGGACTTGCCCCTTTACGGCACGAAGAGGAACGAAAGTTATATCGAATTGCAATAGTATCATTGACCACCTGGCAAGTCTGCCGGAAAGCGTCGGTCGGGTCATCAAATATTGCAATGGATTAAACTTCGAAATAAGGTTAACCTTATGGGAAAGCATGTAGTGCCTGAGCTTCTGTACGGTGAAGATCAGGGCCAAACAGTGCTTCTCAATAGGAGGATACTTTACTTCCGTCGGAATTAGATTACGACTTAGGTAATGGAGCGTGTATTCTTTTCCCTCGTCATTGACCTGGGTTAACAGGGCTTCGAGAGAGTCGTCTAAAGCTACGGTATAAAGTATCAGCGGTCTACCTGAGACTGGGGCTGCTAAGACAGGAGGTGTCATTAAATATTGATTAACGTCCTTGAAAGCCCGCTGGAATTTCTCATCCCAAACGAATTTGGCGTCCTTTTTAACCAATGCCGATAAGGGCTGACACCTACCTGACAAGTTCGAGATAAAGTGTCGAAGATATGCCAACTTCCCTTGAAAGGATCGTAGTTGTTTCAAAGTTTTGGGAGGAGGCATTTCTAAAATAGCTTTAATATTTTCCGGATCGATTTCAATCCTGCGATGTCGGACAACAAATCCTAAGAATTTCCCGGAGGTGACGCCGAAGGCGCATTTTAAGGGATTCATCTTAAGATTAATTTGTCTTAGTCACTCGAAAACAATTCTCAAATCATACAGGTGATCTTCCTTCAGTTTACTTTTGATGACCACATCATCCACGTAGCACTTGACTTGGTTGTGAATGAGATCATAAAAAATCTTCGTCATCGCTCTTTGGTATGTTGCTCCAGCATTCTTTAGTCCGAATGACATTACTGTGTAGCAATACACTCCGATCATCGTTCTGAATGCCGTGAGCTTTTCATCTTCTGGTGCCATCTTTATCTGGTTGTATCCCGACGATCCATCCATAAATGAGAAGATTTCATGTGTCGAAGCGATGTCGATCATCAATTCTGGAATTGGTAGTGGGAATTCATCCTTTGGACATGCTTTATTGAAATCTCTGAAATCTACGCAGATTCTGATCTGACCATTCTTCTTTCTGACTGGTACCACATTGGCTAACCAAGTTGGATATTGTTCTTCATGGAGAAATTTAGCGTCTATTAGCTTCTTAACTTCGGCTATAACTTTTTGTTCAATCTCTAGACGCATTCTTCTTGGAGCTTGTCTGACTGCAACAGAAGTAGGATCCACTCCTAGCCTGTGAACTGCGACTTCTGGAGCTAATCTTGGCATTTTGTCGTAACTCCAAGCAAAACAGTCCTTGAATTCCATTAATAGCTTGATTATGTCTTCGGAGTCTTCTTTGTTGAGTAAGGAGCTAACAAAGGTAGGCCTAGGTTCTTCGCTAGTACCTAAGTTAACTTCCGTTAACTCGTCTATAGTAGATTTGATTTCTTCTTCGAATTCTGACGGAGCGTCTCCGATTGGAAGATCTTCGAGGTCTTCTGAGGCTTCCAAGCAGTCTTTATTAGGTTCGCAAGTGACAACCAAGCAAAATCCCGTATCGTCAACAGACCCTACCGTGCTAAATCCTAGACCATGTTTTGAATTGGGAGGCCGACCGACATTATTCCATAATTTTTTAAAATGTTGTGATTGACCTTTTGTCCATCTTCGAGGTAAGACACCGTGTTGAATTAAATTTTGAACACAGGGAGAGTACCACTCAAAAGGTAGTTCCATTAATTCGGATGAGGTAACATCATCAAATTGTACATCTTTTTCAGTATTGGAAGAAGAAGCACCATGGTAGAACTTGATTGGCTTAGCACCACCATCATGCACTTCCTTGACCACCATACCCTCGATCTTATTAGAATAGATCGGGGTCAGGGTCATAGTATGTACATAATGGTTAATCTTCTCGTACATTGATTTGTATTCTTCATTCTTTTCTTCTTCGAGAGAGATCATGAATTGGGGTTTCTTCTGACTTATTGTCGCTGCTTCTTTCTCAATTTCTTCTTCTTCTTCGGAACTGTTCTCCCAATCAACATTGATGACCGGTTTCTTCTGTCCAACTGTTCCAACGCTTCTTCCACGTCCTCGTCCCCGTCCTCGACCTCGGGTGCGAGTTCTGGAGAAATCTTCACCATCTCGCCGTAAGGGAGTGGTGAGTAACTGTTGGACTAGAACTTCAGGTTCTTCATCGTCTCGAATTTCTTTTGCTTCATTTGGTATGGTATTTCTGGAAAAGATTGTTTTCTTCGGATGCCCGTAGTAGGCTGCATCTTCATGAATTCCAATTTCGTGCACGGAGAACGGTTGCAAGTCACCTTTGATGCACTGTTCCCCTCCTTCGTAATACTTTATGCACTGGTGCAGAGACGACGGTATCATCTGGTTTTCATGGATCCATGGCCGACCCAGTAGAGCGTTGAACGATGTCTCAGAATCAATTATGTGGAATTTTGCGGTTGTCTCTGCTAAATCACCGGTCTTCATTAGTAGTGTTATCGATCCATGAGCTCTTTCTCCTTTTTGATTGAAGCCTCTTAATAGCATCTTGTCTGCTTCAAGCTCGCGAGCATCAATTTCCAAATATGCTAGCGTCCGAAGATTCATTATGTTGATTGATGCTCCCGGATCAACCAACACTCTGGAGAGCGTAAACTTTCCAATAGTGACTGAAATGTACAACGGTCGGTTGTGATTAGATGTTCCCAGTAATAGATCATTGTCCGTGAAGGTAACACATCGCTGTTCTTTTAACAAGAAAACCTCGTCAAAGGAATTAACGACCATTTGAGCTAAACAAATCTCTGGATCAAGTAAAGCCTTGATCAGAGCCTCCCTCATCTTTTTTGACAGGATCAGAGCGTCGTATATGCTTAGTTTGGCTGGTAGCTTCCTAAGATGGGCTAGCACGTTGTAGTCCACTTTATTACTATGTTCCTCGGTTTCTTCCCGAATGCGCAGTTCCTCTGCTGGGGTTGACTCTTCCTGAGTAACCACCTGCTTTCCTTTATCCTTTGGACCCATTCTCGGGGGTTAGAACTTTTCTGCTTCTTAGATTGACCTCAGTTATCTCTTCTAAATTTACCGGTGTCTCCTCTTGAATCGGAACAACGGGCTCTTCTGAAGTTGCTTCGGTGTCTGATGGTTCTAATTCTATTGTGATCGGAGCTCCTCGGAATTCACAAATGGACTCGTTGCTTGTCGAGCTTTCGTAGCCTCCTTTGTGAATATCTTCTTCTTCGTGGTCATCGAGGTTATGTATGATTTGAGAATCGTTATTTGTATTAAGACGGTTGTCGCTAGTTACGTAATTGTTAGAAACAGTCAAAACGTAGCCAACGCCATAACCCTCATCATTATAAGATCCCGCTGGGGCGAGCAGATAATCATACAGAGTCAGGAGTTTGAGGGATTTCTCCCCCGAATCGGAAACAACCATCCTAGGATAAGCAGCCCCTGGTCTACCCTTTGGAGGCTTGGTCTTCTTTTCTTCCACGATCTTCTCTTCCTTCTGGGGCGGTTCTTCAATCGCAAGAGATAGTGCCGGCTCGACAGATTTCAAACTTTGAGTTGAAGCACGTACCGAAGCGATCTGGATGTGATCCAAAATTTTCTTTGAAGACTTTGTCCAGATGGTACTCCATCCATCATCGGTCGTGTACGGGTCTATCGAAACAATGAGATCCGTTGAAATAACATTGACAAAACCTCCTTTCTGGGGTTCCTTCATGTATTCCTTTGGGATCGTTATGTTCCCTTTCCGGAGATTTGTTGACCTCATTTTTGATGAGGTCTTCTCTTCTCTCTTTAGTATCTAGGATCTAGCCTTAGGCTTTTCCTTTGACTATCCTAGAGGACTAGAGATGGAACCTACCCCTTTAGAAACTCAACCACTTCTTAACTCCCTGCAAACCCCACAAACTTGATTGTAAACCCCTAATCACCTAGAGGGTTGAGATCAAATGTGGAGGTTTAAAGGATGAGTTCCCTATAGGACTCTTTGGCCTTAGGATCACCCCAGGTGGCTCGGTGTCAGTGAGGGTCGACTTACACATACACTACACTCTCACACACACATTCCAAATCCTAAAACCCACACTCTCACCCAACTTGGCCTCTTGACTCATGTAGGTAATTCAAATGGATGATCCATAACCCCTAAGCCCCTGGCTAAGAGGGTTAGGAACAACATAATGAATGCCTCAAATGAGTCCTCTCATGACTCCTATGGGATTAATATGGATTCATGGCTCAACCAAAATGATTCCATTTAGAGTGATTTGAAAACTCTTTGTTACACTCCCATAAACATTTCTCAACATTGACTTTACATCAAATCCAACATTAGCCCAACCTTAGCCCAAGTTAGCCCAAATTGACCCACTTTGGCTCCTTACCAAAGAAACCCAAATTCAACCCAATTCAATTCCAAATCACTCTAAATTGATTTCAAATCACTCATGACACATCTCTAAACTAAACCCAACAATTGCTTGGCCCAGTCTTTTACAAAACTCCCATCCACAAATTTGTTTTCAAAACCTAAAAGCCCACCCATTTAAATCATTTAAAAGCCCATTCCTAACCAATTCCAAAAGCCCAAAAATTCATCCAAAGCCCATATGACACTCTTCTTCATCACGACTTCAACTAAAACCATCCCTAAATTTCAAATCAAATATCAATTTATTCTAAATCAAGCTTCATGTTAACCTCTCATACATTTATCAAAAATGCCAAAATCCATTTTCATACAAGTAAGCCAAGCTATGTGCAAGCCATAGGCAAGCCATGAAGCAATACACAAGCCACATGGGAGCCATGAAAGCCCCTTTACATGTCACCATGCCATCTTGGGCAAAAGGAGAAGGTTCTTTCCATATTACCTTAAAGTGATTAACCACTCCCATGTTTCCCGTAAACCATGCTTAGGCCTAATTATACTTGGATGGTGACTTGACCCTACTGATTAAGCTGAACCAAACAACTTTCTCTTCAGCCCAAGCAAGCCATGGGGAGGTGAACCTAGCCCAAAACCATGGGTTGACCCAAACCAAGCCAAAATCATCCCCTCCACATTCCATTTCAATCCAACTCCTTTACACATGGCCAACTCCAATTGACTTCACCATTGCCAAGCCCTGCCCTCACTGGTCAAGATGGTGACCTGACCCTGGCCGGCCAGCCACCACAGCCGCCGGAAAACACCATGGCCGAGACCTTGGGAGGAGCCAAAGTTTGGAATTCCCACCTGCTGAGCTGCCTCATGCCCAATGGCCATTGGAGCTGTTCTTCCCTTGCCCAGAGCAGCTGATCCCAGCCATTAACTCCCCCTGGGAAGCCATGGCCATGGCTATTTAAACCAGCCATTCCTCTCGGCAAAAAAGGTTGGCTAAACCAGACCTTCACAGAATCCCTCCAAACTCCTCACAAAGCTTCCCCAAGCCAAGAGCAATCCATCCCAACTGTTCTCCTGCCCTAACTCCCACTAATTGAGCTCAATTTTGGAGCTCAATTCTCATGCCAGAACAGGACACTCCCAAATCCTCCACCAAAATCAAATTAAACTCACCCACACCTGCACAAGACCAAGAGAAGGAGTTCCCCAGTGAAAGCCCCCTCTCCAGGCCACCCATTTTTTCTAGCCTCCAAAGGTTGAAATCGGGTATGGTGGAAACCACGTCTAGGAAATTCTCCAGGGCCAGAGACTTCATCTGGAGCTTGCTTAGGTCCAACCGAAGGTGACACAACTCTCAGATCGAAGCCACAGTTCTCTGAGCAAAGGTACGAGCTCTCTCTTCTTCCCGAGCTTCTGAACATTCTCTATTTTGATTGGGTTAATTTCATGCCACGTAAACCGTATGGATGTATTCGTCTCTTCAAGATGAATCCATAGAGCATAAGAACACGAAAATCCGTTGAGAATCGAGTGAGATTTTAAGGTTTTAGTATGGATGGTCACGGGTGCACACCAGTCGTAGACGATGACCAGGAGCCGTTGGATCACGCGTGTATCGAGCGCACGGTTCAGATTGCGCCGGGCCAGGTAATGTTACGTGAACCGCGGGCCCCGGAGAGCTGAGTCAGATGGAGGCGCCGAATCAAAGCGCGCCGCGTGGCCTTTCGGAGCTGCCGAGGATTGCGTGGCGCCACGTGGATAAGTAGGAAAATAGGGTATTTTTCTATTTATTTAATTATCAGAACTTCAAAAATTCATAACTTTGTGTAGAAAAATCATAAAAATAAAATAAAAATATCTTCTTGCTCAGTGAACAGAGGAGAATAATGTGGAAAAGAAATCAAGTCATTTCATTAAGTATTTTATTTTTAATGATTTATTTACTCTCTGCATTGTTTTAATTCTCCATTTGCATAGGCAATTCACCATGGCATGAGACCATAAGGCTTTTGAAGCCTCTGAACTTGGGAAAATTCCCCAAATTTTCCAAGGTCAGAGGCCATTCCTATGAGAAGTTATTGATTTTTCAATTGCATGTTACTGTTTTGAGTATTTTAATTCTAATAATTAGCATGTTGAGAAATAAATTCTAGGAAAACTTGGTGATGTTTCTTATGACCAGAGGACCCTAGAAAAATAGGTTTTGAACTAATTCACTTGGAACAACCCTAATTGGCCTAAACACCCAAAATTGAACTTTAATTAATTAGGGTTAACTACACATCAAATTAACTTGAAAGCAATTCTCCACTGATCTTTAGGATCAGAGGAACATCACATAAAAATTTGAAATCAATTGGAAATGTTTAACCCCACTAAATGGATTAATTAAGTCACATAACCAAAATTAAACTTTAAAAATTCATAACTCACAAAATACTTTTCAAAAATTCACAAAAATGGTTTTCGGGCTTCTCGATATCGGAGGAATTTAGGAAAATTAAAATTGTAATTTTCTAAAAAAGTTGATTTTTATCATTATTTTAATATTTTTAATAATTAAAAAATAATAAAAATCATAAAAATATTAAACATCACCGAAATGTTACATTTTTAATTCTAATCACCTAGGAACAAACCAAATATTTTTCCTAAGCCTCTAGGGTAAGATATTGAATTTTAAAGGCTTAAAACAATTTTTGAATTAAAAAATGATTTTCTTTAACATTTCCACTACAATAATTCTAATCAATCAAAGAAAAATCAGAAAAACATAAAATTTGGTTCTCTGATTTCCTTGAGGTTAGAGAGATTTTTGAAAAATATAAAATCCTTTTTTCAATTTTTATTTCTTTTTTAAATTAATTAATACTCCAAAACTCAAAATAATTCTAATAAATAAAATATAATTCAAAAAATCACCAAAATTAGCCTAAATGGTCCTCTGATCATTACGAACATCCCATAATTTTCTTAAGGATAGAAATATTTCCTTGGTAAGGTTATTGAATTTTCTTTGAAAACCCCTATTTTCCATTAAAAAATAATTACATAAATAAATTAAATACAGAAAAATCACATTTTTTTCCTCTAATGTCTTAATTGACATGTGAGTGAGGTTACATAAAAATTTCAAGTTCACTTGAGCTTAGTTTAGTGAGTTATAGAATTATTAAGCTTGAAGGGCAAAAGAGTAATTAAAAATTTCAACCCTTAATTAAAATTTTAGGATTAATCAAAAAGGGGAGGGTAAAATATTTGATTTTAAACTGATTTTGGATGATTGAAACTTAAATGATTGAGGGTAGAAACCTACTAACCATTTCATATATAATTAAAATAAAACTTTAATTAATTAATTAATTGAAATTTTGAAAGAATAATAAAATTGGAATTATTAAAGTAGGGATATTATTAAGAGGATATTTATTCTTTAATTTATGAATCCCTAAATTAATGACTTCAATAATATTTAATTCTTAACTAAAAGGATAATCCTAACTTAAAATTTAAAATGTTAAATTAAATTAAATTAAATTTAAGATAAAAATTAAAATTAAATCAAATTAAGTTGAATTAAAATTAAATTAAATTAAAATTTAAAATTAAATTAAATCAAATTAAATTAAGATTAAATTAAATTAAATTAAATTAAATTAAATTAAATCAAATTAAATTAAATTAAATTAAGTTAAAGTAAAATCATTTAACAACACACCCAAATGAAATCATTAAGAGTTAAATCAAACACTTAAAGTAAACTTAAAACATAAAGAACTTGAACACTATTCCAAACTTAAACTAATTTTTTATAATTAAGTCAAAATTAAAATTAAATCATTAAGTTTAAATCATTAAAATACTTAATAAGTTGATTTGCCCTTTTAAAGCTCTTATTATTATAACTCTTAAATGAAGTATCAAGTGAAGTGTTACTTCACTTATAGGATATTCAAATGTCCTAGTTCACTGAGCAAGGGAACAAAACTTAACGCCTGGATGATTAATTCACCTGTGCAACTGAATTTACTTGGACTCAAAACAATCCCAGAAATATTGAAAAGATGTTTAAGACTCGTCTTAAGCACTTCCCCAATATAACGGGATGTTTTATAAGAACAATCGAATCTAGTTGTTCTTTGATGAAGAAAATCATCCTTAAACCAAACCAAGAACCTAGACGTCATAGGAGATGACTAGTTATAGGATTAGGAATTTGGTAGATAACCAAAACCCTTACCCTTAGCTTTACCTAGGTATTTCTTGCACAAAAATTTAAATGCTTTAACATGTGTTTTAAGTGCAGCTTGGGATGAAGGGAAGACCCTACAGGTATGCATTTATTTTATTGCAATTTACTTTATTGCAATTTACTTACGTGCATTGCGTTTTACTTTTTCTTGCATGATAAATAAAACTGTTGCATGAAAACCAAAACCTTTAGGATAGTCCCTGAACTGAAACCAAAACTAAATTAAAAGTCATTGCAAGATAAAATTCACCGTCACAACATTCCAAAATATAAAACAACTCAAATTTTAATCACAAACAGAACAACAAAACTACAATTATAACTAAATTAAAACGTCTCGTTGAATGATCGGGAATACCTCAGATGATGTAACCCACGTGTATCTAACGGGATTTCCCACGGTCTAAATGAAAGTGTGGAACTCATTCGTTGAGTTTAGCAAATTCATATGGACTAAGTGAATTCAATGAAAATAACGGTGCCGGGATGACGGAATCGTGGGATCTTAATCGGTTCTGTTTAAACAACCTTAAGATTTGTTTTAATTAAAATATTAAAAACACTTGGATTTTAAGATTTTTCTCTAAAACAAAACACTTCTCTCACCTCTTGATTGTCACCTTCTAAAACTAAACCTCTGCAACAACAAGGAGCTCGGAGCATGGTGGGCAGCACGACCATCGTCGTCAGCAAAACAATTCTACATCAGCTAAACATTCTTAGAATTAAACAACAAAGCCATAGGATTTCGAGGTAGTTTGCCTATTGCAACATAAATCCTCAACTCTTTTTTAGGCATTTGCATGATCATGTCATGTAAATGAAGCCCTAACCGGTCTTAGGACTCCGAGGTAGTCGTTCGATACGACATAAACCCTCATATCTTCGAGGCTTTTTGTATGATCATGTCGTACGAATATAAGTCCTAACTAATTAAAATATGCAGGATTATAACATCAAATAAACTCCCAAATTGAAGCCAAACAATAGGATAGTTTGGGAAGTTGCCAAGATTCTTCTTGGATCCTCAACTTCTCCTACTTCTCTTCCTTTGGACTCCTAAAATAAACTTGTTCCAAATTTAAGCTGATCCCTATTGAAATTTCCAAAATCCAATCCTTTGAAAACCTTAAAATTTGAAATTCTTGAGAGCAAAGCCACTGATCATTATCGAGAGTTTTCTTAAATGATTCCCGTCATTTAAGATGTAATTAACTATAGGGGCTTACCCTTATAGGGAACTTTAAGAACCCAGGTAATAAAAACCCTGCTTAATTCATTAAGCAGGGGAACTTCTCGGCTTATAAAATTGGTTCGCAGACCAAACAGATGTCACAGATCTTTTGGTTTATTTAATCGAGCCCCATTATCAAGCAGTGTGTGTATTCTTCGGGATAGATACACGGTTTGTGATGCGGTGCTCGTTTATATAAACTATTTGGGATGTGAGATCGGTTTGATTTCATATCTTAAAATTTTTAAATTTAAAATTATTTTCAAAATCAAATACTACTTTCTAAATTATATATATATATATATTTAAATTAAATTTAAAATTTAAAATTCGCCGATAACTTCTGTAGGCGACCCCCTTTTCAAAACACATAACCTAAAAAAATATGCCGACAACTTCTGGCGACTCCGCTGGGGACTAGTTCCTCTCTCCATTTTTGATCAGATGGTTTTGCTTTCATAAATCGGTGGTGAGTCCATATCCCTAGTGGACCAAAACTACCATTCTTCCGTTGGAATACCCCGTTCATTTCTGTCTTGAACGAGTATAGTCAACTCCTTCCAGGATTTAGGAGCCACTGTTTGGACACCCCTAAACAGAGAGGTTCTGAAATCCTTTTACCTCTTTTCCGAGGTGGGATGGGCCCCCAATAGGTGTTAGTTTAGGAGCGGTCCTTCGAGTCAAGAAGTCTTGCATAAGACTTTTTCTTCCTTTCCAATTCTAAATCGGGCCCTTTACCTTTTCTACAACCCTTTTCCTTCAATCGTTTTGTCTCTAACAAACGAACCTCCTAATAAACAATTTCTTTTAAAAATCACAAATACACTAAGATAAATGAAAATGTGTTCGGACTCTTTTTTTTGTCCTAAACTTTACGATGAAAGGAAGCATAATTCGGGACTAATACTCAAAATCTGCCCTGCAGAAAATGACTGCCCCAAAGTTAATCTTCTCCTTCACCAATGGAATGGACTTCACCGTTTACAAGGATGAGCTGCCCGACAATGGGATCATCCGTTTTGGACAAGGATTTGGCAACACAGATGTCAAGTTCGCTGACGTCACTCTCTTCACACTAATGGACAAAGTGTCAGAAACTGAAGAGCCCGTGATTGAGTTCAACCTGAAGTCGGCTCAAGAATTCCCTCCCCTGCAAAGGATTCCAGCTGAGAGGAGTACTACTATTCGTAGGAGGACTGTTGTCTCTACCCCCACCGGTCTAGTCATCTCTGCACCTACCCCGGCTTCTGCAAAACTAAAGGGGAAGGAAATCCAAGTCTGTGATGAGCCTGTCACATGGAGGGTACAGATTTCGCTGCAATACCATCTGTTTTTGAGATTGGGTCCAGTTCAAGAGTTGCACCCCTAACTCGGACTCAAAGGAGAAATAGAAGCAGGAAAATTGCCAAGAAAGCTAGAGCTGCTGAAGTTGCTTTTCTAGAAGAAATTCCCGAAGAAAGAGAAGAACTGCCTGAGTATATACCTCTATTAGAAGGGAGCAGGTTTCACTCCCTCTCTGCCGCATCAGATGAAGAGGATGTTCGTAGGATCGCCACCGCATTACCCCGACCTGCATACTACAACAATTACAAAAGAAAAAGGGATAAGACTATGCCATTGGCTCGGCTGCAAGCTGTTATAGAAAAATTGGCAAAGAAAGAAAGATGCCCCGTGTCAGAAATTTTAAGAAGGATAGGACGAGTGCCAGCTAAATCCCGCCTCGGACCGTGAATAGAGCCTGTTGCTTCCGCAGAGAAACCAAAGAAGAAGATAAAAGCCAGTACACCCGTTGTTGTATTGGGTCTACAAATTAGGGAGGATACCACCTTCCAGCATATAGCCGATAGACCATCCGGTCCTAGGCTTCCGGCTGTAAGAAGGATGGTGTGGCTACCTACTACCGGCCAGCTAAGACCAAAACAATGTTCTGAGAAGAAAAGTCTCGTCAGGAGACTTGAATCAGAAGAAAGTTCTACTGCAATAAAGGGACTCCCGGGAAGGTAGTTCAACAACCGTCACGAGACAACTGCGAGACCGTGCGAAAAGGGCCACTAGAGGATGCCATGGACAAATTAAGGACCAATATCCGACGGTTAGCAAAAGAAAGAGAAGAAGAATTAGGAGACGAAATTGACTCATCAGAGTTCATGGATGAGGAGTATGCCGAGATCAATATGGTTGAGACATGAGCATCGTCAGCTTCGCAAGGTGCTCCGGCAGCTGCGAAAAGTGATGAACCGGAGGTGTTGAGAGCACAGCTTCGAGAAAGAGATGATACAATCTCCCAGATGGCAAAGAGGATGGAAGAGATGGCTGCTGCCTTAGCCACTCTCCAGAGTCAGGTACAACCTCAGAAAGAAACACCCTCAGAAATTATCCATATTGCTGATGGAGGAAAAGAGATCACATCCGTCAACGGAGATGAACCACCAAAGAAGGATTCTACACAAAGCATGATTCCAGAAAAGGATATTAAAAATATGGTAGAACAGCAAGTGCGAGAAGCTTTAGCACAATCCAAGAGTGGAGCATCTATTCAGACGGGTAGACCTTACCCGAAGAGTTCGATGCAGTCCAATACCCGAAAGGCTTCGTACCACCTCTCGTTTAAGACTTTTGATGGAACGAGGAAACCCTCGGCGGCATGTCACACATTTTCGTGCTAGTTGCTCGCAATGCGGTGGGAGTGACGCTTTACTCTTCCGCCGGTTCGTCGGCGGTTTGTCGGGGATTGCCTTCGATCGGTACGCGAATTGCCGAACGGTTCAGTAAAGACCTTTTCAGAACAGGAGAGTCTCTTCGTTAAACGATTTGCCGGAGCTCAGCACCACATCACTATCGGTGATCTAGTGGTGGAGCAACAAAAGCCGAACGGGACTTTAGTGGATTACATACTTCGATGGAGAAACTTAAGCATGAAGTGTGAACCACAACTTCAAGAACAACATGCAGTCGGTATCCTACTTAAGAGTATCCATGGCTCGATAGCACTCCTCCTTAAAGGATTTACAATCAAGACTTTCGAGAAGTTACTTAGCAAGGTCGGGAGCTTGCAAGAAGAGGCAAAATAGTTAAGTTTCGCGGACAAGAATGATAAGCAGAAGCCTGTGAAAACATTCGAAAAAAAATCTGAAATCGTCGCGACAAGAGATAAGGGCAAGCAACCAATGCAGATACAGTCAGAGCGGCCATAGCCTAGTTACCAACCACCGCAACGAACATACCAACAACCTCAACAGGGCTATCAACAACCTCAGCAGGGCTATCAGCAACCTCTTTCGAGCTATCAGTCGCCTCAGCATTATGAACAACCGCCTCGTTCGTCACGTACTTTATGAGAACTTCTAAATAGAGAATACCCATTCAAAACTGAAGCAGTAGCGAAGATGTTCAGCAGCTTAATGAAGACACAAGATTTTTCAGCTGCCAGAGCCCAATAAGCCGGAGGAAGTCAATAAGAAAGATCATCCGAACTATTGCCCTTACCATCAGATGCTCGGACACAAGATAGAGGATTGCATCACTTTCAAGAGTTGGCTTGATGACAATCTCCGGAAAGGGAACATAACGATCCCAAAGGAATACATGAAGGAACCCCAGAAGGGAGGTTCCGTCAATGTTATTTCAACGGATCCCATTGTTCCGATAGACCCTTACACGACTGATGATGGATGGAGTACTGTCTGGAAAAAATCATCGAAGAAAATTTTGGATCACATCCAGGCCGCTTCGGTACGTGCTTCAACTCAGAGTTTGAGACCCGTCGAGCCGGCATTATCACTTGCGATTGAAGAACCACCCCAGAAGGAGGAGAAGATCGTGGAAGAAAAGAAGACCGAGGCTCCGAAGGGTAGACTAGGGGCTGCTTATCCTAGGATGGTTATTTCCGATTTGGGGGAGAAATCCCTCGAACTCCTGACTCTGTATGATTATTTGCTCGCCCTGGAGGAATCTTATAATGATAAGGGTTATGGCGTTGGCTACGTTTTGACTATTTCTAATGATTACGTAACTAAAGACAACCAGCTTAATCCGGATATCGATTCCAATACAAATAACGATTCTCAAATCATACACAACCTCGACAACCACGACGAAGAAGATGTTCACAAAGGAGGCTACGAAAGCTCGACAAGCAACGAGTGCATTTATGAATTCCAAGGATCTCCGATCACGATAGAATTAGAACCATCAGACACCGAAGCAACGTCAGAAGAGCCAGTGGTTCCAATTCAAGAGGATACACCGGCAGATTCAACACCAAATTCAGAAGAAATAACTGAAGTAAATTTAAGAAGTGGAAAAATTTACCGCCGAGAATGGGTCCAAAGGATAAAGGAAAGCAGGTGGTTGCTCAGGAAGAACCAACCCCGTCAGAGGAATTGCCCTTCGGGAAGAAACCGAGGAACACGGTAATAAAGTGGACTACAACGTGCTAGCCCATCTTAGGAAGCTATCAGCCAAACTAAGCATATACGACGCTTTGATCCTGTTAAAGGAGATGAGAGAGGCTCTGATCAAGGCTTTACTTGATCCAGAAATTTGTTTAGCTCAAATGGCCAGTGATTCCTTCGACGAGGTTTGCTCGTTAAAAGAACGACGAGGTGTTACCTTCACGGACAATGATCTATTATCGGGAACAGCTGATCATAACCGACCGTTATACATTTCAGTCACTATCGGAAAGTTTACGCTCTCCAGAGTGTTGGTTAATCCAGGAGCATCAATCAACATAATGAATCTTCGGACGCTAGCATATTTGGAAATTGATGCTCGCGAGCTTGAAGCAGTCAAGATGCTATTAAGAGGCTTCAATCAAAAAGGAGAGAGAGCTCTTGGATCGATAACACTACTAATTAAGACCGATGATTTAGCAAAGACAACCGCAAAATTCCACATAATTGATTCTGAGACATCGTTCAACGCTCTACTGGGTCGGCCATGGATCCATGAAAACCGGATGGTACCGTCATCTCTGCACCAGTGCATAAAGTATTACGAAGGAGGGGAACAGTGCATCAAAGGTGACTTACAACCGTTTTCCGTGCATGAAATTGGAATTCATGAAGATGCAGCCTACTAAGCGCCCCCAAAGAAAACAATCTTTTCCAGAAGTACTATACCAAATGAAGCAAAAGAAATTCGAGACGATGAAGAACCTGAAGTTCTAGTCCAACAGTTACTCACCACTCTCTTACGGCGAGATGGTGAAGATTTCTCCAGAACTCGCACCCGAGGTCGAGGCCGGAGACGAGGACGTGGAAGAAATGTTGGAACAGTTGGATAGAAGAAACCAGTCATCGATGTTGATTGGGAGAACAATTCCAAAGAAGAAGAAGAAATCAAGAAAGAAGCAACGACAATAAGTCAAAAGAAACCCCAGTTCAAGATCTCTCTCGAAGATGAAAAGAATGAAGAATAAATTAATGTACGAGAAGATTAACCATCATGTGCAGACTATGTCCCTGACCCCGATCCATTCTAATAAAATTGAGGGTATGGTGGTCAAGGAGGTGCATGGTGGTGGTACTAAGCCAATCAAGTTTTACCGTGGTGCTTCCTCCTCCAATATTGAAAAAGATGTACAATTTGAAGATGTTACTTCTTCCAAATTAATGGAACTACCTTTTGAGTGGTACTCTCCCTGTGTTCAAAATTTAATTCAACGTGGTGTCTTACCTCGACAATGGACAAAAGGCCGATCACAACACTTTGAAAAATTATAGAATAATGTCGGTCGGCCTCCCAATTCAAAACATGGTCTCAGATTTGGCACAGTAGGATCAGTTGACGATACAGAATTTTGCTTGGTTGTCACTTGCAATCCTAATGAAAACTGCTTGACAGCTACAGAAGATCTCGAAGATCCACCAATCGGAGATGCTCCACCAGAATTTGAAGAAGAAATCAAATGTACAGTAGACGAGTTAATGGAAGTTAACTTAGGTACTAGTGAAGAGCCTAGGCCAACCTTTGTTAGCTCCTTACTCAATAAAGAAGATTCCGAGGAAATAATCAAGCTACTAATGGAATTCAAAGACTGTTTTGCTTGGAGTTACGACGAAATACCAGGACTAGCTCCAGAAGTTGCAGTTCACAAGTTAGGAGTAGATCATACTTTTGTTCTAGTCAGACAAGCTCCCAGAAGAATGCGTCTAGAAATTGAGCAACAAGTAATAGCCGAAAGTAAGAAGCTAATAGACGCTAAATTTGTTCGTGAAGAACAATACCCTACTTGGTTAGCCAATGTGGTACCAGTCAGAAAGAAGAATGGTCAGATCAGAATCTGCGTGGATTTCAGAGATTTAAATAAAGCATGTCCAAAGGACGAATTTCCACTACCAATCCCAGAAATGATGATCGACATTGCTTCAACACATGAAATATTTTCATTCATGGATGGATAATCGCGATACAACCAGATAAAGATGGCACCAGAAGACGAAAAACTCACGACATTCAGAACGCCGATCGGAGTGTATTGCTACACAGTAATGCCATTCGGACTAAAGAACGCAGAAGCAACATACCAAAGAGCGATGACGAAGATTTTTGATGATCTCATTCACAACCAAGTTGAGTGCTACGTGGATGATGTGGTCATCAAAGGCAAACTGAAAGAAGATCACCTGTATGATTTGAGAATTGTTTTCGAGCGACTAAGACAATACAACCTTAAGATGAATCCCTTAAAATGCGCCTTCGGCGTCACCTCCGGGAAATTCTTAGGATTTGTCGTCCGACATCGCGGGATTGAAATTGATCCGGAAAAGATTAAAGCTATCTTAGAAATGCCATCTCCTAAAACCTTGAAACAGCTACGATCCTTTCAAGGAAAGTTGGCATATCTTCGACGCTTTATATCGAATTTGTCAGGAAGGTGTCAGCCTTTTTCTGCTTTGATTAAGAAGGATGCCAAGTTTACTTGGGACTCCAAATGTCAACATGCCTTCGATGACATCAAACAATACTTAATGACACCTCCTGTCTTAGCAGCCCCAGTCTCAGGTGGAACGTTGATACTTTATACCACGGCTTTAGACGACTCCCTTGGAGCCCTGCTAGCTCAGGTCAATGATGAGGGAAAAGAAAATGCTCTCTACTACTTAAGCCGTCGTCTAATCCCGACGGAAGTAAAGTATCCTCCTATTGAGAAGCACTGCTTGGCCACGATCTTCGCCGCACGAAGCTCGGAGCATTACATGCTTTCTCATAAGGTCGACCTTATTTCGAGAGTTAATCCGTTGCAATTCTTGATGACCCGGCCAGACGCTCTCGCGGCGGACTTGCCAGGTGGTCGATGATACTATTACAATTTGACATAACTTTCGTTCCTCTTCGCGCCGTAAAGGGACAAGTCCTAGCCGACTTCCTTGCAGCACACCCTTTACCGGCAGATTCGCCTCTCGACGACGATTTGCCTGACGAGCAGATAATGAGCCTAGAAGACCCCGATGATCGACGTTGGGAACTGTACTTCGACGGAGCGTCCTCAGCATAGAAGAACAAAGAATTGCAAACGATAGTGCCCTGTAAGGCAGGAATCAGACTAATCTTTATAATACCGGAGCGGGGGATCTTAAGATACTCCTACCACTTAACAGAACCATGCACAAACAACGAGGCAGAATACGAAGCCCTCATAACAGGACTAGAACTAACAATTCAAATGGGAATAACAGAAATCAACATCTACGGGGATTCTCAGTTGATCATTCAACAGGTCGCCGGACAGTACATGATTCTAAAGCCAAGACTCGAGCAGTACTTTGAGTATGCCATGAAACTGTTGGAGCATATTCCGAATGTAACGATCTACAAGATCCCCAGAAAAGAAAATGCTCTTGTAGATGCGCTAGCTCGCTTTGCAAAAGAATTTGCCTGATTACAAGATGAGTCAGTTGAAGTGTCAGTTCAGGGACGACAAGTCCTATCAAAGCTCGACATGGATATGATAAAAAAATCAGAAAAAGCAGAGGAATCAGTTGCAGCAATAACAAAAAACACAGAAGATTGGTGTCAACCGCTAATAGACTACCTGCAAACAGGGAAATTACAGGACGATAAGTCGCTAGCCCATCAGATCAAGAAAAGAACTTTGTCTTACGCATTAATAAACAATACGTTATACAGAAGGTCTTTTGATCAAATGTGGCTAAGGTGCCTGAGCGAGTCCGAAGCTCGTGAAATTGTCAAAGAGGTACACTCAGGACTCTGTGGCGCTCATCAGTCGGGTCCAAAGATGAAAATGAAGATTAAGAGACTAGGGTACTACTGGCCCTCAATGATGACCGAATGTATGAAGATCGCCAAGAGCTGTCACCAATGCCAAGTGCATGGAGTGGTTCTACATCAACCTCCAAATGTGCTACATCCGACAATTGCGTCGTGGCCATTTGAATGCTGGGGCACAGATATAGTGGGTCCGATAGAACCACCATCTTCAAGAGGACATCGCTTCATTCTTGCAGCTACAGACTACTTTTCTAAATGGGCAGAAGCAGTTCCACTCAGAGAAGTAAAGGCACATCACATGCTACAGTTTTTTAAAAATCAAGTTTTCTACCATTTCAGAGTACCGCGCAGAATCATTTCAGATAATGGGTTCTCATTCAGAAGCACAAAAATCAACAATTTTGTCAGAAGACATGGAATCGATTGGCGATACTCAACAATCTACTACCCAAGAGCAAACGGCTTGGCCGAGGCTTTTAATAAAACTCTCGTCCAAATTCTAAAGAAAACCTTGGATGACAACAAGAGAAATTGGCACGAGAAATTGTTAGAAGCCTTATGGGCCTACAGGACAACTTTCAGGACTCCTACTCAGTCTACGCCTTACACTTTAGTGTACGGGTCCGAGGTAGTTTTACCTTTGGAGGTTCAGCTTCCATCACTCAGAATTGCAGTTGAAAATAAAATTACTACAGAAGAAAATGCCAGATTACGACTGGAAGAACTGGAAAGCTTGGAAGGGAAAAGACTTGCAGCGCAGCAAAATTTGGAAACTGTACCAAGCTAAGATGATCCAGGCCCATGATAAACTGGTCCGCCCAAGAACTTTCAAAGTTGGTGACTTAGTTCTTGTCCTCAAGAGACCTATTCTTGCACACCGCAAGATAGGAGGTAAATTTGAACCGACTTGGGAAGGGCCGTTTGTGGTCGAGACAGTCTACTCAGGAGGCTCCTACCAACTTGTGAATTGCTAAGGAGAACGACAAATGCTTCCAATCAACGGACGATATTTGAAGAAGTATTACGCAACCTGATGTTTCGAAGGAATGAATTCTCATCCCTAGAAACACGGGTGAAGTAACCACTTGTATTTGGGTCCGAACCCAAAAACATAAGAAAATGAATGAGAAAAAAAAAACCATTAACAAAAAAATATGTGCTAAAAATAAAATATGTGAAATCATAATAATAAAGTTTTACCATTCCTTTCAAACCAAATCTTGTTCCTGATCTTTCCTCATCTTTTCCTACTTTCCTTAAAGTTAAAATAAGTGAATAAGAATCTTCAGTGATAAATATTTTCTTAATGTTCTTGTTCTTAGTACAGCCCCTGATCCTTTCCTTGTCTTTTTCGCAGGGAAATGTCGAACGGGCGGTTGGTCCTAAACTTTAGAAATGGCGTGAGTCTCGCACTCGATGAAAAGAGGGTGAAGGATGGAGCAGTGATAGAAATTGATTCTGACTTCACACCAGCCAGCCTACAGTACGAAGAAAATGATTGGGTCCCAGTTGACCGAGAAGAGCTTCACAGCCAGACAGTGATGAAGACGGGTGGTCCAAGCCACCAATCCAGCAACAAGAAAAGAAAAACAAACACCGAGGAGAACAAGAAAATCGAGTACGTAGTTGCCACGGCGGAGGGCGGGCTCGTCGGCGCCGCGCCCGCGAAGTTCGAGGGGTAAGGAGAGCTACTCTCACTGCTACCCAAAGAAGGAATAAGAATCACCGTATCCGCAAGATGTTGACTAAACTAGCAGCAGATCAACACGAGGAAACAGCCGCTTTTGCCGGCACACACATTTCAAAGATACCGGTTCGTCAGGAACCAGAAAGAAGAAAGTCAACGCCAAGAAAATCAGAGCAAATCGAAGAAGTGCTAAGAAGAACAGAAATAGAGTCAGTGCCTCGACGCCGGACAGAGATACCATATCTAAAGAACCTTGTTGCGGAAGCAAACCCGGAGAATGTCCCGAAAGAGATAATCCCCGAGGAGCCAAGGTATGCAGGAGAACGTGACGGGATTGAGCCATACATCCCGCAGTACGTTACTAGGCCTCGTCACTTGCAGATCATCCCAAAATATGAATTAGAAAGAATGCATAATGTTGAGAAGAAGACTTTCGAATACTTTGAAAGGATTAAAGGCAAGAGAATCAACATTTTGGAAGGCCTCGAGTTACACACAGATGTATCCTGAGAATATGAGCAACATCAGATTGTGGATTGCATCTTAGAACTTCGGAAGATGGGTCGAGCGAGGCCGTCCGAGGGAAAAGACTTATTCAGAACCCCGGAGATGGATGCCAGGGAAAGGAAGAGTCACGATACAGTGCGGATGTTGCTATAACTTCGCAGAGGACAGAAAAGGAAATCCACCAGGGATACTCCGTCGCAGTGAGGTGGATTCAATGCCGAGGATAATTAAAAGAATGGTGAAGAGAATGATAACGTGGAGGGTAATGCTAGCAGACTGCATACCCAACAGTTGCATCATCAACATTTACCAGAAAGGCGACTGCATACCTCCACACATAGACCACCACGACTTTGTCAGACCTTTCTGCACGGTTTCGTTCGTCAACCAATGCAATATCATGTTCGGATCTGACCTCCGGATAGCAGGCCCGGGTAAGTTCCGGGGGCCGGTGGAGATATCAATTCCGGTAGTTCCGTCATGATATTAAAAGGAAATGGAGTAGACGTAGGAAAACATTGTATACCCGGAGTGCCAGTGGAGCGGATCTCCGTTACTTTTAGAAGGATGGACGACAGAAAGGCGCCTTACCACTTCCAGCCAGATCCAGAATTGGAGAGTCTCCGGCCATACGAGCTGTGAGTTACATGGGAAATAACACACCTCCAATGCACATCCATGCGGCATTCCTGCCAAGGGTGGCTTGGAAGGTGATGTTATTACCCATGTTTCTTACTATTCAGACATGGATTTTTGATAGACACTTTTGAAAGGATCAGCAAGAAGTTTATACAGTCCGTTTTGGAGTTACATGGATTGTATGAGACATTAAATTTCTGAGAAAAATGTCATCATGACTAGATCAAGTTGTATGATGTACTTTCAGCAAATTGGAATGAAAACGACTATGTCATATTTTGCCTTCACCTCTTTTTGTGCAAATTGACTGGGAAACGCCATTAGAGTTAAATGAACTTTGAACGAAGAATAGAAAAGAAAAGAAAATAAATGAGATTTTTTCTTCCTAAAAAATTTAAATATTAAAATGAACTCCAAATTCACATGAACACTAAATGAACAACAAAAATAAAATCAGATCGCTAAAGGACAAATGAAATGAACCTAAATCTCAAATTGAATTCCAGTCTAAATCCACCTTTTCAAACCCTCCAATTCTTCTTCAAATCAAGATCTACTTCAGACCTCCTTTGAAACCCTCTCTCGGGATGATTTCAGAACCACGAAAAATTTTCGATTTGGTTCTGATGGCATGGATTCATACCCTTCGCCAAATAATCAAACTCTGATTGATTCTCATGGGATGTGGAACACTTTCACATCTCATTTCAATCTCCCGCTAAATCCAAATCTCCACAGTACATTTCAATTTAAAATTTCCAAGACTGGTACCTACATTCCAGTTCTCATTTCGAGATCGATACCCACATTTCGATTCTCATCTGAATTGATACCTACATTTCAATTCAAAATTTTCGAGACTGGTAACTACATTCCAGTTCTCATTTCGAGATCGATACCTACATTTCGATTCTCATCTGAATTGATACCTACATTTCAATTCAAAATTTTCGAGACTGGTACCTACATTCCAGTTCTCATTTTGAGATCGATACCTACATTTCTATTCTCATCTGAATTGATACCTACATTTCAATTCAAAATTTTCGAGACTGGTACCTACATTCCAGTTCTCATTTCGAGATCGATACCTACATTTCAATTCTCATCTGAATTGATGCCTACATTTCAATTCAAAATTTCTGAGACTGGTACCTACATTCCAGTTCTCATTTCGAGATCGATACCTACATTTCAATTCTCATCTGAATTGATACCTACATTTCAATTCAAAATTTTCAAGATTGGTACCTACATTCCAGTTCTCATTTCGAGATCGATACCTACATTTCGATTCTCATCTGAATTGATACCTATATTTCAATTCAAAATTTCCGAGACTGGTACCTACATTCCAGTTCTCTTTCGAGATCAGTACCTAAATTCTGAATCTCATCCTTTCAATCGACACTTAAACTCTGATTCTCACTCCGAGGCTGGTACCTAAATTTCAGTTTTCTTCGCAATCCCAAGGTTGAAACCCAGGTTTCAATTCTCATTTCAAATCCAAATTTCAAATTCAAAATTTCCTTAAATCGATTTTAAATTAAACTTCAATCGAAATTGAGACTCAGAACAAATTGAAATCTAAACTCACACATCAAAACTTGAACATGAAATGAAACGAAATCTAAATCAAAATTCCCCAGATCTTGTGATTTGGAATTCACCTCCTTTTCCTTTCCCCAGCGAGAGTTCAGGAACCTCCAGTCTTGGAGATATACTTGATACTACCCAGGGAAAATTTTTCTACTCTGTCCTAAGTTTGTCACTTGGACATCTGTGTTGGTTTTTTTAATCTCTTCGGTCAACGCCAATACGCGCGGTAAGCTTGGTTAGCACACCACACCTATTGGGGGTTCATTTGTTGACCTCATTTTTGATCTCTTCTCTCTTTAGTACTTAGGATCTAGCCTTAGGCTTTTCCTTTGACTATCATAGAGGACTAGAGATGGAAACTACCCCATTAGAAACTCAACCACTTCTTAACTCCCTGCAAACCCCACAAGCTTGATTTTAAACCCCTAATCACCTAGAGGGTTGAGATCAAATGTGGAGGTTTAAAGGATGAGTTCCCTATAGGACTCTTTGGCCTTAGGATCACCCTGGGTGGCCTGGTCTGGTGAGGGCTGACTTACACATACACTACACTCTCACACACACATTCCAAATCCTAAAACCTACACTCTCACCCAACTTGGCCTCTTGACTCATGAAGGTAATTCACATGGATGGTCCTTAACCCCTAAGCCCCTGGCTAAGAGGGTTAGGAACAACATAATGAATGCCTCAAATGAGTCCTCTCATGACTCCTATGGGCTTAATATGGCTTCATGGCTCAACCAAAATGATTCCATTTCACTCACACTTGCTCAATTTTCATTTTTCCAAAATTTCAATTTTTGACCCCCGGGGCCCTGGACCCACCAAACCTACTAAAAGCCCTTGGAACTACCCAAAACCACCAAAATTTCCAAATCACCCAAAACTTTTCCAAAATCAACCTTGAACATTTCCCCACCAATTAAATTGATCATTTATAGCTAAAAATACCAAAATTTCCAAAAATACTCCCAATACCCTCCAAATTACCAAAATGCCCCTCTTGACCCAAAAATTCAAAAATTCTAAAAATTCCCAGAAAATTCCAGAAAATCCGAAATATTCTCAATTTCATTTTGTTTAACTACACCATAGGCCAATTTTGCCAATTTACCCCACTTTTACCAAAACCCCCAATTTGCCCAAAAGTCAAACCCAAATGAACCCAATGTCAAACCAAACCTTTCCGATTGACCTCAATTTTGGTCCAATTCAATATCCCCAATATCAATCTAGACCAAATACAAGCCCAATTTGATTGAAATTTGAATCCAATTTCATTTTTAAGCTTAAAGCCCAATTTTGACCCAAAACCCAAACTTGGCCCAAACCAACCCAATTCAACTCCAATTAATCCCAAACCTTTTCTAAATCTTCCCGAACATCTCCACAAACAAAACACTAACATAGCTTGCCCAAAATTTGGACCCAAACCTTACTCAAATTCAACCCAAACCCAAAATTCCCTAAATAGGCCTAAATCCACCATGAACCCAAATAGGCCCAAATCCCAAAATTAAAGCCCAACCAAGGTTGAAAACTCTTTGTTACACTCCCATAAACATTTCTCAACATTGACTTTACATCAAATCCAACATTAGCCCAACCTTAGCCCAAGTTAGCCCAAATTGACCCACTTTGGCCCCTTTATTAAAGAAACCCAAATTCAACCCAATTCAATTCCAAATCACTCCAAATTGATTTCAAATCACTCATGACACATCCCTAAACTAAACCCAACAATTGCTTGGCACAATCTTTTACAAAACTCCCATCCACAAATTTGTTTTCAAAACCTAAAAGCCCACCCATTTAAATCATTTAAAAGCCCATTCCTAACCAATTCCAAAAGCCCAAAAATTCATCCAAAGCCCATATGACACTCTTCTTCATCATGACTTCAATTAAAACCATCCCTAAAGTTCCAATCAAATATCAATTTATTCTAAACCAAGCTTCATGTTAACCTCTCATACATTTATCAAAAATGCCAAAATCCATTTTCATACAAGTAAGCCAAGCTATGTGCAAGCCATAGTGCAAGCCATGAAGCCATACACAAGCCACATGGGAGCCATGAAAGCCCCTTTACATGTCACCATGCCATCTTGGGCAAAAGGAGAAGGTTCTTTCCATATTCCCTTAAAGTGATTAACCACTCCCATGTTTCCCCTAAACCATGCTTAGGCCTAATAATACTTGGATGGTGACTTGACCCTACTGATTAAGCTGAACCAAACAACTTTCTCTTCAGCCCAAGCAAGCCATGGGGAGGTGAACCTTGCCCAAAACCATGGGTTGACCCAAACCAAGCAAAAATTATCCCCTCCACATTCCATTTCAATCCAACTCCTTTACACATGGCCAACTCCAATTGACTTCACCATTGCCAAGCCCTGCCCTCACTGGTCAAGATGGTGACCTGACCCTGGCCGGCCAGCCACCACAGCCGCCGGAAAACACCATGGCCGAGACCTTGGGAGGAGCCA